>SJYV01047685.1:1207147-1276590 GCA_006410875.1 Neotragus pygmaeus | reverse complement strand
TGATGCTAAAGCTGAAACTCCAGTACTTTGGCCACCTCATGTGAAGAGTTGACTCATTGGAAAAGACCCTGATGCTGAGAGGGATTGGGGGCAGGAGGAGAAGGGGACGACCGAGGATGAGATGGCTGGATGGCATCACGGACTCTATGGATGTGAGTCTGAGTGAACTCCGGGAGTTGGTGATGAACAGGGAGGCCTGGCATGCTGCAATTCATGGGGTCGCAAAGAGTGGGACACAACTGAGCGACTGAACTGAACTGAATACATATATCACCTCCCTTTTGGACTTCCTTCCCATTCAGGTCGCCACACTGCATTAAATACAGTTCGTGTCTAAACTTCTGAACTCTCCTTGGCAGATTTGGAAGCAAGGATGGCTTGTCCTTTATTTTCTATTCAAAATTTGTTCCTCTCCTTTTGCATTCAGAATAAAGTCTGCCAAATCTCCAAGAAGGCTTTAATGCCCCAGTAACTCTCCTTTTATTCATTCATTGAACAAGATTTTGTCATTGAGAACATTGTTCTGTTCTGGATAATAGGGAGAGTGTTGTGGATATGAAAAAAAAAAAAAAAAGAACAAAACTTTTCCTAGAAGTTTCCCAACAGTTGTTCCTTAAAATTTATGTTTTAGTAAGGGGAGAGAAATAATAGACAAATATGTATGGTAAATTTAGACAGAGGTCAATGATACAAAGAAATCAAAGTAGGGTCTTAGAAGAGATATGATTGGTGATGCAAAATGGCATGGTT
The DNA here is from genome assembly GCA_006410875.1 of Neotragus pygmaeus. NCBI lineage: Eukaryota > Metazoa > Chordata > Mammalia > Artiodactyla > Bovidae > Neotragus > Neotragus pygmaeus. The sequence continues at coordinate 1,275,840 of SJYV01047685.1, read as the reverse complement.
AGTAGAAATATGATATCAGGAGAAATTCTCTAGGAGGAGATGGACATTTCAGCTGAGACTGTAATCACACAGGGAACCAGCAATTTTAAGATTGGCTAGATCGCTATTCCAACCAGAGAGTGTAGCAGTCACCATAAGTAGAAGGGCATGAACTTGGTGTGTTTGAAAGATCCAAGCAAGATGTCTATGGCTGCAGTGCAAGAAGTGAGAGAGTGATCCAACAAGAGATCAAAGAGGCTGGGCCCTGTGGCATTTGGAATTTATTCTATGTGGAATAGGAAGCTATGGGGGAGAGAGAGGGGGATGTGATCTGATTGATACTTAATCAAGATTACACTAGGGGTTAAGTGTCAAATACTATCTAGGGCTCGTGGGAGGAACCTGGGAGATCTGTTTGGAGGTAATAATGGCAGTAGCTCCTATTAGGATCCTAGTGCCTTCTGGCAGTTTCACATGTTGATTCTTCCTTTTTATTTTTAAAAAATGTATTTGGCTGTGCCAGGTCTTAGTTGTTGCACATAGCATCTTTGATCTTGTTGCACCATGTGGGATCATTAGTCGTAGCACTTGAACACTTAGTTGTGACTTATGGTGTCTAGTTCTCCAGCCAGGGATTGAACCACAGCCTCCCACATTGAGAGCCTGGAATCTAAGCCACTGGACCACCAGGCAAGGCCCCACATGTTTATTCTTTACATGGTGCTTTCTCTCCTCATTCTTGGTGCATCCATCCTGTTAATTTATCTTCTTTTTCTTTTTTTAAAATCAGTTCAGTTCAGTTCAGTCACTCAGTCATGTCTGACTCTTTGNGTTTTTTTTTTTTTTTTAATTGAGTAAGAGATAGGGAAAAAACCCTTTTTTGTCTGCATGTTTACATTAAAGTCTAGCTGACCTTGAAGAACATGAGGGATAGAGGCGCCGACCTTCCCCAGTGGAAAATCCACCTGTGATTTTACGGTCTGCGTTGCATACCCGTGATTCTGAATCCACAGATTCAACCCATCACAGATTGTTAAAAAAAAAAAAAAAAAAAAATCCGTGTGTAAGTGGACCTGTGTAGTTCAAGCCTATGTTGTTTAAGGATCAACTCTAGTTTTTCTTTCCTTGTAACTTAAATCACCAAGTGAAACCCAGGTTGAAAAGATGCTGTGTCTGCACCTAATTGCCCTAGAGGACTGTTGGCAGCTTGTGAGACCTGGTATACCAGATACTCAGACTTGGCACAAAGGGGTGTTCCATACATTGAGAGGTCAGTTTTTGGTTTTCTGTAATGTGGTTATAAGAATGAAATGTGTGTAGGTTTTGTGTTTGTGTGTATGTGTTTTAACAAAGAATGGCATATACATCTGAAACCATGGGATTATGCTCATGAAAATATTTTGTGACTACATGAGTTTTTCATCAGCTGCGTGAATTTACTAGTTACCATGGCTCTCTCATGCTCAGGACTGATCTCAATGATCTTGGAGTTATGCTTGGAAAAACCTTTTCCAGTTCAACAGGCTGAAGATGAAACTTAGGCCCTTGATTAGAAATGGACTTTGGACTCTCTTGGTGTTGTCTTCGTCCTCCAGATTAATTTCTTATTTTGCTGGTTTCCTAGGGCTGCCATAAAATAGTAGCACAATCTGGGTGACTTAGAATAATGGAAATGTATTGTCTCGTAGATCTGGAGGCTAGAAATCCAAGACCAGAGTATCAGCAAGATATCTGAAATGCGTTGGGGAGGAATCCTTCCTTGATTCTTCCAGTTTGTAGTAGTCTCAGACATTCCTTGTTTTGTGACAGCCTAGTGATTTGGGCCGTTTGAGGATTTTTGTCGGTCAGTTTAGAGATTATCTCATTCATACCAGAATGAGGGAATCTTGTTTGCCATTCAGCCATTTCTGCAGAAGCACCCTGTGTTTTTCTGGACTGAGAGATATTTGCTGCCTGTTTCAGCAGGCTGTACTGTGAGAAGACACTGGAGGTGGAGGAAAAGGCTTGAGTGTGAATCCTAACAGTATTCATTAGGCAAGCAGCTTCACTTTACCAACCTCTGTTTTCTCAAAGTGCGAGGTTGGGGACATCTATAAGACCCTCCTTACTTCTAACACCCCTTGCAAATTTGGGGATCTGACACCAATTGCCAATTGAAGGATTCAGAGACCACCCTTAGGTTCAATGATGCACTAGAAGGACTCCTAGAACTCACTTAAAGCTGTTCTACTCACAGTTATGTTTTAGTAGAGGGAAAGAATGGGGCTTCCCTGGTGGCTCAGATGGTAAAGAATCTGCATGCAGTGCTGGAGACCTGGGTTGGGAAGAGCCCCTAAAGAAGGGAATGGCTACCTACTCCAGTATTCTTGCCTGGAAATTTCATGGACAGAGGACTCACGAGGTCGCAGAGAGTCAGGTGACCGAGAGACTTTCACTTTCAGGTGTTAGTTGCGAAGCTGTGTCTGACTCTTTGCGACCTCATGGACTATGACCCACCAGGCTCCTCTGTCCATGGGATTTTCCCATCAAGAATCCGGAGTGAGATGCCATTTGCTTTTCCAGGGGATCTTCCTGACCCAGGGATCAAGCCCAGGTTTTGTAAATTGCAGGTGGATCTTTTACCGTCTGAACCACCAGGGAAGCCCTTCACAGAGAAAGAATATAGATTAAAACCAGCCAAGGGAAGAGGTGCAGAGTCCAGGAATGTTCCATCATGGAGCTTCCAGGTGTCCTCTCCTATGGAGGATGGGCACACTACTTTCTTTCCTGGCAATGATGTGTGACACGTGCACAGAGTGTCACCAACCGGGGGTGTTCACTGGAGCCTTGGTGTCCAGAGTTTTTATGCGGACTCGCATCTCGTGGACACGGCTGACTTTGGCTGTGTCTGCTTGCAGGAAGCTGAGCTGAAACCATGTGAGCCTCACTCTAAGTCAGGATGTCACCACGGTCCCCAGCAATACAAAGACACTCCAGTCAGGCTTGCCATTCCAAGTGTTTAGAAATTACCTCAGGAGAGCTGAGAGCTAAAGTCAGACCTCATTTTGAGCAAGGTTAAAGTCTCTACTACATACGCTAGTAAAAGGGGATAAATAACCCGCAGAGGCCCTTGTAGTCTTTATGATCTACAGTGGTGTAAATCGGAAGCCCTGCCTGAGGGCGTGACCACTGTTGCCTTGTTCCTGGACTATCGGTCCTGCCCTTAAGCGCCTTCTCTCCAGCCTCCACTGGGGTTTTTATTATGGTCAGATTACCATGGTGGCATGCTGATGCTGTGTGTGTGATGTGACCCAGGGTTTAGGATGGCTCAGAAGGGAAGTTATATCTGCCTAATGAGCACCTGTTAATTATTGTATGACATAATTTTATGCATTTAATGTTTAAGATTTAGCGAGGGGCAGTATGTGAAAAATATGTGTTAAGAGGATGTTAGAATCCTTACATTCAGGCCCAGAGAAATGGATACTTATTAAATGCCAGTTACCTGTGTCCCTAGGGTACCAGCAGGAGGAATTAATATTCTATTTCATTTGTGGAGATATTTAGAAACATTAAAGCCTTTGGTCCTCGTGTGAAAAAAATCTCCATGAGAATTGAAAGCATCACAGCAGAAAATCTTAATACCACATTTCCTGTGAGCTCAGCAATTAATTGCACCCAATTTGGTCAGAAGATTTTTCTGATTCAAATCAAACTCAAGCAAATCCAGCAGGGCAACCTTCAAGGCTATATCACTACTCCTCTAATTTCCCAGGGGACTCAGAAATTAAGCAGAAGCCCTGTCCCAGGCTCAGCTGTTTGGACATACATGGTTTGCAAAGAGATTCTTTTATGCCAAATTCTCTTAGAAGCTTCTGGGAACAATTCAAATGATTACTATTCAAATAGTCTTGTCTGGTTGGGTCCTACCCTTTTATTCAGTGAGATTGGACTTTTCTAGTTTTATCCTCCCACGTTTGTCAAGACTACATTCATATCTACCTTTCTGAGTGTAGGTTATAAAAGTTGGTCTCCATTATACAAAGCTTGGATTAAGGGGCTAAACTTGAAAGCTAAGTCACTTCGGTCATGTCTGACTCTTTGCGACCTTATGGACTGTAGCCCACCAGGCACCTCTGTCCATGGAATTTTCCAGGCAAGAATACTGGAGTGGATTGCCAAGCCCTCCTCCAGGGGATCTTCCCAACCCAGGGACTGAACCCGTGTCTCTTATGTCTCCTGCACTGGCAGGTGGGTTCTTTACCACTAGCGCCACCTGGGAGCTGCCATCATGTTGGAGAACCTCCTGACTGTGTGCCAGCCACCCTGCAAGGCACGCTTCTTTACAGGTGAGAAAAGTCAGGCTCAGAGAGGCCAAGAAAATCACTGAAGGCCAAACATGGTTAAGTGGAAGTGAAAGTGTTAGTTGCTCAGTTGTGTCCAACTCTGCACACCCCATGGACTCTGCCAGGCTCCTCTGTCCATAGGATTCTCCAGGCAAGACACTGGACTGGGTTGCTCTTCCTTTCTCCAGGGGATCTTCTTGATCCAGGGATGAAGGCAAGTTTCCTGAACTGCAGGCAGATTCTTTTGCTGTCTGAGCCACCAGGGAAGCCCTAAGTGGAAGAGTGAGGATTTATTTGCACTGGAGAAGGCAATGGCACCCCACTCCAGTACTCTTGTCTGGAAAATCCCATGGGTAGAGGAGCCTGGTAGGCTGCAGTCCATGGGGTCGCTGAGGGTCGGACACGACTGAGCAACTTCATTTTCACTTTTCACTTTCATGCATTGGAGAAGGAACTGGCAACCTACTCCAGTGTTCTTGCCTGGAGAATCCCAGGGACGGGGGAGCCTGGTGGGCTGCTGTCTATGGGGTCGCACAGAGTCGAACACGACTGAAGTGACTTAGCAGCAGCAGCAGCAGAGGCCTGTGTTCTTGCTTCTGCTTCAAATGTTAAAAATTCACTTCATCCAAATGATGCCCCTGCTGATACACGAACTGGTCAGAGTGCATCAACCCAGGGAAAGCGTTTTCTGCAGGAAAATAACTGCCGCCTTTCTCTTCATGGTGTGTATTTATGGATATTGTCAGTTGCTCAGCATTTCTCTTTTATCTGAAAAGTATTTTGTTTATTCACTGGCATGTTCCTTGTGAATAAAATGACAAGAGGCCATGATTGAATCTGCTTCTTTGCTGTTTTCATAGAAAGGATAATTCAGATAAAAAATCAGTATTCATCTCTTGCTAACATTCTCTGGTTCATATGTGCTTTTATTCAAACATATATTATTAGTGAATTTAACTGTAAACTAATAACTGTTGTGTTTGAATTTTTAAATATCACATTCTTGCCCTTGAGGAACAAAATTGAAATAAAAAATGCTTAGTTTGTGTTTATGTGCTTGCTTCTACTAATTAGGATGTGCCTCTAAACAATTAGATATCTCAGATTGATCATTGGAAGTTTTTAGAAGGTCAGAGTATCAGCTGATCTATGACTGATTCATAGCCAGCCAGTATGTGGCTGTTGAACTTTTCCTGTAAGTCACTATTTTTCTTCTTTATAAGTAGGAGACTTGTACCACCATTCAAATTAGCATTGATTATGAGGGGCCAGGGGAATTCCCTTCTCCTTTTTCAGAATGGTTGTCTCAAGCAGAACAGAGAAGCTTCAGCGGTTCAGCAGCTGTTGTCTGTCCTCTTTTCTCCCTGTAAAATAGTTCCTGGTTTGCAGTCATCTTCCTTCCACCAGACCTGAACCATAAAAATAGAAACAAATTCGATGTGTGTCAGAAATGAAATACCTCCTGCTTATTGAGAGTTTAAAAATAATCTTCATAATTAGTGTTTCATATCCTGGAAACTCCTACTGTTGTGCTTGTACACACACAGGGACTTTTCACCCCCAGCGCATCCTGCACCTGGAGAAATCAACTGCTCCTGTGATAGGTAGTGATACATGGGAATTATTTGATTATTTACTTTTTATTAAAAAAATTGGAGTATAGTTGCTTTATACTGTTGTGTCAGTTTCTGCTGTTATAGCAAGTGAATTATTTTATTCAGTGGTTAACTGCTCATTGAGGAGCCCAAACTTGTTGAGGGTATGTTGTGTTGTTCAGTCCCTAAGTCATGTTCGACTCTTTGCAACCCCATGGACTAGAGAATCCCAGGCTTCCCTGTCCTTCGCTATTTCCCGGAGTTGGCACTCATTCATATCCATTGAGTCACTGATGCTGTGTAAGTGTCTCAGCCTCTGTTGTCACCTTCTCCTCTTGCCTTCAATCTTTCCTAGCATAGCAGTCTTTTCCAATGAGTTAGCTCTTTGCATCAGGTGACAAAAGTATTGGAGCTTGAGTATCAGTACTTCCAGTGAATATTCAGGGTTGATTTCCTTTAGCAGTGGCTGGTTTGATTTCCTTACAATCCAAGGGACTCTCAAGAGTCTTCTCCAGAACCACAGTTCAAAAACATCAATTCTTTGGCACTCAGCCTTCTTTATGGTCCACCTCTCACAGCTGTACATGACTACTGGAAAAACCGTAGCTTTGTTTATATGGACCTTTGTTGGCAAAATGATGTCTTTGCTTTTTAATTCGCTGTCTAGGTTTGTCATAGCTTTCCTTCCAAGGAGCAATTAGCCCACCAGGTTCCTCTGTCCATGGGATTTTTCAAGTAAGAATACTGGAGTGGGTAGCCATTCCCTTCTCAGGGGATCTTCTCAACCCAGAGATTGAATCCAGGTCCCCTGCATTGCAGGTGGATCTTTATGCATTAGACACCAGGGAAGTCCATTGGAGGTATGTCGGCCTTTAAAATAAAGCAGTCAGTTATTTTCTCAGAAAAGTGAACTTACTAGCAGAGGAACTGCAATTTGAGACATGCAAGCTATGGCAGAACCATAGGTAGTTCTGGTAAATAAAGCAAAGGAATATTACTTTACAGAGAAAATGGAGGAAGTTGGGAAGGGCTGCTTTGAACAAGACCCGGAAACTAAGAGTTCTCGGTGGTGGTATTTATCGTTGGCTGGGACTGTTCCTGGGCAATGAGAAAATCTTCCTTTTTCCTGCTGGAGTGGTAAAATAGTAACCTTCCTCTTGGAAGTGCAACCTATGTCTCTTCCTGCTTGGGGTCAGTAGTAAGGCGTGGTAGAGTGAGAGAGCGCCCCCTTCGGGACTTCTTGACTCCATTGTAAATGAGATTTCCCTTTAATTTTTGTGTTTGCAAGTGTGACATGGATCTTTTTCCTTCTGTGGCTGACACCTCACCTCCCTGAAACTGGGCGGTGAGATCCTTTTGAGGCATCTCAGATTTTATAACTTTCAAACTGCATTTGAGTATTTAAGAAGAGACATGCCAGTAATGCTTTAATCTTGCCTCTTCAGATGTAAACCCGTAGTTGAGGTCTTCCTTCCCCTTTCCCTCAGTGGGCTAAATTTGTGATGATATCACTTGGTATAGTGTGTGTGTGTGTGTGTGTGTGTGTGAGAGAGAGAGAGAGAGAGACAGAGAGACAGAGAGAGAGGAAGGGAGGGAGGGAAGCACACGCACAGAGACACAGAGTGACACCCAGAGATTGTGAAGGAAGGGACCCCCCCCCCCCGCCCCCTCCCCAACCCTTTTTAAATTCTATGGATAGAGTCAGGAGGAAGTAGAAAAAAGCAGGCATCTCTTTCTGTGACTGCTCCTTTGAGGTGTGTTTCAGATCACTGATCTTTCTACATGTGGATGCAGCCTCAGAAGTCAGCACCTCCGTTAGTGCCGCTGATGAGGGCTTCAGTCCTGAGAGGCTGAGCTGGTGTCAGGGGACACCTGGCTGTAACTTCTGGCTGGGGGCCAGGCTGGCCAGGCTAGTGTTTTACTGATTGGCTTGCTTCTTTAGCCTCTGGGCAAAACCCTCAGCAAGTTGGCCATCTGCAGTTTCACATCTGCTCCTCACAGCCTAGATTGAGGCACTGTTGTGTGATTTATGAACTCACATTTCTTTTCTTTTCTCCTACCTGCACTGCCAGGCAGCCTCTCTTCAGTGGTCCTTCTTCAATCTAGGAGTGGTGTGGACAGTCTGCAAATTTGTCGCTAAACAGATGTCCACACCAGAACTGGGGGGTGGTTTCTCTGCTCTTGAAGATGGCTTCCAAACTTTATGAGTCTGTAGGGAGCGGGATATGCCTTGGATGTGCCTCTCAGAGGTGGTTTCCATTGGCTTCTTGGTCCTTCTCCAGTATTTTTAATGTCTCTTGGCTCCAACCTCAGAAACTGATTCTGAACAGAGTCCTGTCTCTCCTGTAATTGCTGTCTACTCAGCAATATCTAGGGGTCAGAAGAGTCTTTAATCTGTACCTTTCTGTCCATTCTGGTATATTTTATGAATCACCAAGTTTGTCTCTTTTTCTATGTTAGTTTATAACCCAAGAAAATAGGGGGTTGATAAAAGTATCAAGTTATAGAATATTTAAATACTCAGTGTCATAGAGTTCATTGCCAGGCTTCCCAGAATGTGAGTCATTGCCTTTCTGATATTATGACACAGTTTGTAACAAATATAAAATGGCAGAGTTTCATTCTGCTCTAGTGGTTATCAGACTCTGAGAATAAAGCATATTTCCAGAGATTTCTGTTCTCTTAATGGTCTCAAATTTTAATTTCTATGATTTTTATAAAGTGAAGGCAGAATGTTTTTCTTCCTGTCTTTGTTGATGGCTTCTGTTGTCTAAGCAGGAAGAGCCTGACTCATTAAGACCTTAACATTTTTGGTAGAAATATAAAGTGCTTTTCAGCTTTTTAATCTGAATATTTGGAAAGTTAGATATATTGAGTTAGACTTGAAATTGGATAATTCTTTGATGTGTTTTCAGATCAACTCGAAAGTTATGAAATCCTAAATCAGTGTATTTCCTTTCTTTTTCACATCTTTTTAAATAATTAAGCAAATATAGATGACTCAATATATTTCCTATCCCTTTAAATACGTTTTAAAAAAGATATAGCATGGAACATTTTGGATAAATATTCAGTGTGGAATGAGGGGGCTTGGAAGAGCTGAAGTTGTAGACACAATGTTAATTTAGGAAACAGCCCAGTTATGCATGGGAATTATTTGCTGCTAATGTCTGACTGTTTTTCTATGGTGTGGCTGTCAGACATTTTCTTTCTGTTTATTATCTCAAGCCTTTTGAATACTGGCAGGCCTGACACTTAGGAAAATTTATACTCTATGTTTAATGTCCTATTTCTTTTTATCTTATGGAATTTAAGTGTTTTCCTCCTTTGATTATATGTATACAATGGATACTTGTAAAAATCACCCTTAAGTGATTCAGCCGTTAGATTAACACACCCATTTGCCAAACAAATTCCCCAGAGTCTATTGGAATAAAGAAGAAATCACAAGACAACAAGCTAAGCTTAAGCACTTTCTTTCATTTTTTTCCTTTTGAACCTCACAATTTCATGCTGTGTCTTGGGATCCACTCCAAATTAATCTACCACTAAAGCAACCATTTTGAACACTGAGAATAAAAAATAAAAAGATCTGCATTCACAGAAGGAGGAATGTGAATAAGGGCATTCCCCAAAGGGTATAAACATTGTAGGCATTTGTTCTAGATAGGTTGTTAAAAATCAGCACACATGCCAACATCCAGAAAAGGGGGAAAGGCCATTTTGAAAAGCAAGCATGTATATATCACTTTGCCCAACAGTATCACTGTTTCCACTACTGTGCTAAAACCAGTAATAGCTCCCTAAAGTGCATAACTTTCAGGCAGGTTTTTGCTTGGTATTGATTGGCATTATCTAATTTCACATGTTATTTTTATAAGTATTCAGATTTCTGAACTAGTGTGGGTTGTGCTCATTAAAAAATATAGCTAAAATCTATATTAGGATTCTCCAGAGAACTAGAACCAATATGAATATCTATCTGTCTATGTATCTGTCTAGCCATCCACCCATCCATTCATCCATCTATCTGGAACTTAAGGTATTATAAGAAATTGGCTCACATGATGATGAAGACTGGCAAGTCTAAAATCAGCAGAGCCAGTGTCCCAGTTCGAATCTGAAGGCTGGAGGTTGCTGTAGAGACAGAAATAGCCAGTGTCCCAGTTTGAAGGCCATCAAGCAGGAATAACTGATGTTTCTCTGGGGAGGATGACTTATGGATCATTTCATCATTTCTGCAGAAACAACAATGCCATTTTTTAATTCCTGACTTTCACTGTTTTGCGAATGAATCTGATGAGAACTGTTTAGGGTCTAAGAATTCAGAATAAATCCTATAGATCTTGACCTGTTGTCAAAATAGGTTTAAAAGTAATTTTAGCTATATTTCATTGCGAGTATCATGTTCTTTAAATATATTTAAATCTTGCTTTGTGTTAATATTAATAACTAAAGAATGCATGCTAAGTCACTTCATTCATGTCCAACTCTGTGCAAACCCAGGGATTATAGCCTGCCAGTCTCCTCTGTCCATGGGATTTCCCAGGCAAGAATACTGAAGTGGGTTGCCAAGCCCTTCTCCAGGGGGATCTTCCCGACCCAGGAGTCAAACCTCCGTCTCTAGGGATCAAACCCGCATCTCCAACCTCTCTTGCATTGGCAGGTGGGTTCTTTACCCCTAGCGCCACCTGGGAAGCCCAACTAAAGAATAGGTCAAAACATCAAAATCACAAAGTGAAAGTTGATACTTTTAGAGAATTAAGTTCTTTTGAGTTCAGTACTAAGTTCTCTTCCTCCTTTCCAGCTAAACTTTCCTGTGGGCTATCTCAAGAGATTCATGACTTTAACATCTTCTTCATGCTGATAATATCAAAATATGTCTCTCTGACTCTCACTTCTACAGTAAACTCCAGATTAATTCATCTAACTGCTCATCAGCATCTCCAGTTAAATATCTAATAGGCGCCTTTTAAACTTCATATATCCAGAGTAGAATTTGGAATCATTTGCCCTCCAAAACTTGATCATCAACCAGTCTTCCCCCTTGTAATTAATGACTCCTCTTTATCCTGTTGCTTAGATGTGCTGGATTGTATTTCTAAGTGACCACAATGACCACATTCTGCGTGCCTTTCTTATAATGTGAATTTTGCTCTCCTCCAATGAGAGATGAGGTCTGTATTCTGTTTCCTTGAAACTTGGTGGGGACTTGTGACTGTCTTCACATATGGAGTACAGTACGCATGATGCTTGATGGCAAATGGTAAAACAGCTTCCATCTGGCTCTCTCTCTTTGGGAGTGCTTCCTCTGCTTTCTCATGCACCATGAGGCAAAGAAGCCCAAACTAATCCACACTGTATCGAGTGGTAGATATGGAGAGAGACTGAGGTCCCCAACTCAAGCCAGAATCAGCTCCCATAGCTGTGAAAGAACAAGACTTCATTTCCTTCCTGCCCCCAGCTTTTGAGACATGTAGCTGAGGACCCGGATGCTCTGGGGCAGAGAATACTGCTCAACTTTGGATGATTTTTATATAATTCTCAGGGAGGAAGAAATTTTCTCCTGCCCATCTTGGTTCTCCTGGATGGTCTAAGAATTAAATTGACATGAGACAGATTAACAGGAGAAAATCAAAGAAGTTTAATAACATGTATACAAGGGAGAGATCCAGAAAAACTGAGTTACTTTTCAAAATGGCTTAAGTGACACCTTAAGTGTCATCTTCAGTTAAAGGGAAAAGAGGATGTTGGGTTGTGGTTTTGGGGACTTCAAAGGAGTGGGTAGCAATTCACATGGAAATCCAAAAGCAAATATTTGGTAATTAATGTTTGGTGGACCATGTAGAGACAATGAATCATGGAAAGGACTCTGATACCTGGGCTCTGCTGAGTTTCTTTCACTATACTTAGCCCATATTCTTTGCAAATGTCCCTGGTGATAGCTCTATTTTGGGAACAGGTCCTCTATGTAAATTATTTTAGGTAGATGGGGGAAGGTTAAGGTTTCTTCTTGAGTCTTTTGAGCCTTGATTGTTTTCGGCTCAAATTAATCCACTTGCCAAAGATATTTTTGGCTGGTAAATTTTGCCCCCCTCTACAACCATAGGAACTAGATCATTGCTAAAAATACTCTGTTCATCCCAATTCCTCTTATCCACTCACCACTCACATCAGTACATTTTACAACTCTACTTTCAGGATATTGCCTGTATGTTCACCTCTTCTTAACTCCCTCATGGCTTGTCCTCTCAACCATGATCTATTGCCTTATTTGCTGGATACATGTTGCAATTAGTTTCTCTTTCCCTACTATAGATTATATTCTCCAGTTAGAAGCCAGATTGATCTTTTAGAAACATGAATGAGATCATGTCTTTTGCTCAAAACCTCAAATGTCTTCCTGTCACATTTAACATACTACCAAATGCTTTACCATTCCCCATAAGGCCCTAGGTTACTTCGTGCCAGTCTTTCCCCCAGAGTTCTCTCCTAACACTCTTCTCCACACTTACAATGCTCAAGCCACACTAACCTATAACTCTTCCTCATGTCAACTGAAAAGATGCACAATGTGAGAGTTATAAGCTAAGTTTTATTTGGGGCCAAATGAGGACTGTAGCCCGGGAGACAGCACCTCAGATAACTCTGGGAGACTGTTCCAAAGAGGCAGTGGGGGAAAGTAAATATACAAGATTTTGGTGAAGAGGGAGTTCAATGTAGTCAAGTATTTACTTTACAAACAGTTTTCCTCTAGTCAGGAGGAGCTGATGTCTCTAAGAAGGGATTGAGTGATTTTCTAGATATGAAGAATGCAAGGATTGGATCATGAAATCAGTTCCTGAAAATATCTAACGATCTAAAGACCTGTTCCACCAGTTTCCCTGGAGCACAGAGTGCCCCATTCTCCACCCTGAATTCCCCGCAGGTGTTGAAGGTCAGCAGCTGCAGCAGCACAGGGTTCAGTCTCTGCAGAGGCAGATGGCAGATGCCCTTGTTGTTGTTCAGTCCCTGGTAAATGCGCTTGGCAAGCTCCAGTTTGTAGCTGACACTTAAAACATTCGTTTCTGAGAGAGAGATCGCTAATAGCAGAATACATGCCTGACCTTCAATAAGTCTGAAATTGCCCCTGGGTCTATGATGTCCAGATTGTTTTACATCCAGTGAGATTAATTTTTACCAATGACATGGTACTTCTTGGATAGTTTTATTAGGAAACAAGTGTGCTGCCTCCATTCTCCAGATACAAAGCTCTCTATAGCCCCAGACAATGGCAAAATTGCAAGGTGGAAGGAGCCTGGGTCCCTGAATCACCATATGGAAGAAAGCTGTCTACCAACCAGGAGCCCCTGCATCGGACTGAATGAAACCTACTGTGTTAAGTTACTGAAGTTCTAGGGTTTATTCATTGTAGCAGCTGGTATTTCTGTATCTAATACAATCTTACTTCCTCTTCACAGCATTTGTATATGCTACTCTTTCTGTCTGGGGGACTCTTCCCTCCCTGACATCTTTCAAGACCTTGCTTGCATTTAAAATAATCCATTCTCCCACCTCCACTCGTGCACACTGGCACTTTCTATACTATTATATTACTTATTTATTACTGATTTTTTTTTTTTTTTTGCTTTATTGTACTTACCACTTCCTGAAGCACTACTCATGTATTTTGTTTGGCTGTTGCCTTTACTAGAAGATAAGGCTCATAATGACAGGGGCCTCGTCTGTCTTTTTGCTACTTTGTCCCCCTGTGCCTTTGTGGTTCCTGGCCTGTAGTGAGTGCTCTGCAAATCCTTGTAGAATAAATAGATGAGAGGACAGTACTCTGGTAATAGGAATGAAATGTTGGGAATTAGGGTCCTTCATAATTAAGTCAGCATTACTCAGTGAATCACTCAACTTCTTTGTGCTTTAGTTCCCACAATCATCAAATGGGGATGAAGATACCTATTTCATGGAGTAGTCGTGATGAGTAAATATAATTTGTATGTGACCTGCTGAACCCTTGATGGTCTTACAAATAAATATGTGTTTTCTCCTTTCTTTGTTTTGTTCTTATGAAAGTTTTTGCGGAAATACGGTGAACCTTAATACTTCTAAATAATTTGGGACATGTTTGGCTGAAATCTCAGAGGGTAGTCTTTCTGGATTGGAGTAGTCAATGACTAAGAGCCATTTATACTGTTATAACTAAGGATTTTTTAGATACTCTGACAGATACTCAAGCAGGAGATTCTATAGCCCTGGCAAATGTTTAGACCATTGTGCCATCTCTAAATGCTATGTTATGACCACATTGTATTTTGATGGTGCTGTGGAAATTCTACCCTTCTTAATTTCTGGGTGGATCATGAGTTCACAGTTTGGGGGAGAGGGAGATGTGTATATGACAAATCTTTGCTTATTCAGATATCCAGGAAGCAAATAGAATTTTTTGCAGAGTGTCCAATTCAGGAAAAAAAAACATGTTTATAAGCCATTGTTATTTTGTTTTCCAATTAAAAAATTATGAATAAAACATGTGCATTTCCTTGTAATACTGAAAAATGCTGGCAAACATGACATTCTCTTTTCACCTCTTTTGTTTTCTGTTTCAGGCAAAGTTGGAACTGTTCAGTAATTTGCTGAGTGACTGTCTAAAAGAGGTGATATCGCCCACAATGGGGCAAAGATTTGTTTTTGGGAGGAGTGAAAATTTTCTTCTCATTTTATGTATAAAGTATAGATTACATAAAGTATGAAAACAGATATACAATATATCTGAGGTATTAAAATTTCACAGTGGGATTTTACTGAGGGATGATTAGGAAAGTTTATATCCAAAGAGGGTCCTTAGGGGTCTGATAAGTAATGGTTCATAAACACTGAAAATAATGGTTCATAAACACTGTTTAATATTTTCGCTTAAGTCCTTCTTTATGTATCTGCACACTATATGTATACATATTTTTATTGCTGACTTTTATAGTCATCAGAGAAATAATCAGTTCAGTTCAGTCGCTNTGGGAGGGATTGGGGGCAGCAGGAGAAGGGGACGACAGAGGATGAGATGGCTGGATGGCATCATCGACTCAATGGTCGTGAGCTTGAGTGAACTCTGAGAATTGGTGAACGACAGGGAGGCTTGGCATGCTGTGATTTGTGGGGTCGCAAAGAGTCAGACACAACTGAGCGACTGAACTGAACTGAATGATTAATGATGTTAAACATTTGGCTGTTTATTGACCACTTTTATATGTTCCTTGGAGTAATGTCTATTCAAATCCATTATTTATTTATGGCTGTGCGGGGTCTTCAGTTGTGGCAAGTAGGGGCTACTCTCTGACGTGGTATGCGGGCTTCTCATTGTAGCAGCTTCTCTTGTTGCAGGGCACAGGCTCTAGGTGTGCAGGCTTCAGTGGCTGACTTGGGTTCAGTAGTTGTGGTGCACGAGCTTAGTTGCCTCATGGCATGTGGGATCTTCCTGGACCAGGGATTGAATTCATGTCCCCTGCATTGGCAGGCGGATTCTTTACTACTGGACCACCAGAGAAGTCCCTTTTGCCCATTTTTTAATCCAGTTGTTTCATTTTTGTTGGGCTAAAGAAGTCCTTTATGAATTCTGAGTATCAGTTCCTCATGAGTTACATGATATTCAAATATTTCCTTTCATTCTGTGGGCTATGTTTTCATTCTGTTAATTTTCTGTGAAAGTGAAAGTCACTCAGCTGTGTCTGACTTTTTGCAACCCCATGGACTATACAATCCGTGGAATTCTACAGGACAGAATACTGAAGTGGGTAGCCTTTCCCTTCTTCAGGGGATCTTCCCAACCCAGGGATCGAATCTGGTCTCCCACATTGCAGGTGGATTCTTTACCAGCTGAGCTACAAGGGAAGTCCTAATTTTCTCAAGTGTGTGTTTTTTTTTTTAATTTATTTTTTAGTTGGATAATTGCTTTACAAAATTTTGTAGTTTTCTGTCAAACATCAACCTGAATCAGCCATAAGTATACATATGTCCCCTACTTCATAAACCTCCCTCCCATCTCCCTCCCTACCCAACCCTTCTAGGTTGATACAGAGCCCCTGTTTGAGTTTCTTGAGTCATATAGCAAATTCCCATTGGCTATCTATTTTACATACGGTAATGTACGTTTCCATGTTACTCTCTCCATACATCTCACTCTCTCCTCCACTCTCCCCTGTGTCCATAAGTTGGTTCTCTATGTCTGTTTCTCCATTGCTGCCTTGCAAATAAATTCATCAATACCATTCTTCTAGATTCCACATATATGCATTCAATTCAGTTCAGTTCAGTCGCTCAGTTGTATCTGACTCTTTGCGAACTGCATGCCCCATGAACATGGGGCACTCTGCGTGCCCCATGAACTGCAGCACGCCAGGCCTCCCTGTCCATCACCAACTTCCAGAGTTTACCCAAACTCATGTCCTGGAATTTCAGCTTTAGCATCATTCCTTCCAAAGAACACCCAGGACCGATCTTTTTTAGAATGGACTGGTTGGATCTCCTTGCAGCCCAAGGGACTCTGAAGAATCTTCTCCAACACCACAATTCAAAAGCATCAATTCTTCGGCACTCAGGCTTCTTCACAGTCCAACTCTCACAGCCATACATGACCACAGGAGAAACCATAGCCTTGACTAGAGGGACTTTTGTTGACAAAGTAATGTCTCTGTTTTTTAATATGCTATCTAGGTAGGTCATAACTTTCCTTCCAAGGAGTAAGCGTCTTTTAATTTCATGGCNCTCACATCCATACATGACCACAGGAAAAACCATAGCCTTGACTAGACGGACCTTAGTCGGCAAAGTAATGTCTCTGCTTTTGAATATACTATCTAGGTTGGTCATAACTTTTCTTCCAAGGAGTAAGCGTCTTTTAATTTCATGGCTGCAATCACCATCTGCAGTGATTTTGGAGCCCCCCAAAATAAAGTCTGACACTGTTTCCACTGTTTCCCCATCTATTTCCCATGAAGTGATGGGACTAGATGTCATGATCTTCGTTTTCTGAATGTTGAGCTTTAAGCCAACTTTTTCACTCTCTTTCACTTTCATCAAGAGGCTTTTTAGTTCCTCTTCACTTTCTGCCATAAGGGTGGTGTCATCTGCATATCTGAGGTTATTGATATTTCTCCCGGCAATCTTGATTCCAGCTTGTGCTTCTTCCAGTCCAGCGTTTCTCATGATGTACTCTGCATAGAAGTTAAATAAGCAGGGTGACAATATACAGCCCTGATGTACTCCTTTTCCTATTTGAAACCAGTCTGTTGTTCCATGTCCAGTTCTAACTGTTGCTTCCTGACCTGCATACAAATTTCTCAAGAGGCAGGTCAGGTGGTCTGGTATTCCCATCTCTTTCAGAATTTTCCCATTTTTCCGAATGGTTCCTAAGACTTGGCTCTAAATTTGCTTCCTGCTGGGAGCTTCCCCGGCGTCCCGAGGTGGAACTGTCTCCTCCTTTGCTGCGCAGTGATGCCCCGTGGCTGTGTGGTCGTTGCTCCTAGCACAATGTACCAGTCCACAGTCCGGGCTCCTTGAGGGCAAGGGCCACGTGTCCTTATTTATCTTTACTCATCCTTTGCCTCCACACCCCCCTGGTGCGCAGTTTATGTTTGTTGAATGGAAAGTTCCTAGTACAGCTTCTGACACATAGTAAGTAGCTCTTTAAATTAGCTTCCGGCAACGAGTTCGTCTGCCAGTGCAGGAGACAGAGATCCGATTCCTGGGTTGGGAAGATCCCCTGGAAGAGGAACTGGCAAACCACTCCAGTATTCTAGTCTGGGAAATCTTATGAACAGAGGAGCCTGGCGGGCTACAGTCCATGGGGTCAGAAAGAGTCAGACATGACTTCGTGGCTAAATAACAAGTCCTTTAAATACCACTGTTGTTCCTTTTTTCTCCACCCCTCCCCCCATATAAACTCTTCCAGCTGTGGTTTTTCACAAACGTTTAACTTGTGCTGCTTGAAATACAAAGATAAATAATGAATAGTTGCTGCCCCTGAGGAATGGGAAGTGCAAAAGAACCGGCTCTAAGGTTTACCAAGGCAGGAACAAAACAGTGGGGTTGATCGGGAGGCTTTGTGGAAGAATTGATTTGAGCCGTCAAAGCTGTTGGAAGACCATTCTAGATGACCAGAAATCCCTGGACGTGACTAATCAGCCTAATTTGCCTTGGTTAAGGGTGGAAAGGAATCCTGGAAGGATCAAATGCGTGGGAAAGTGTTTTGTAAACTGTGAAGCTGTAGTGTGGTTGTTCTTGTCGTTTTAGGGTAAAAACCAGAGCAAGGAACCAGAGAGACCACTCCCTCCCTTAGGTCCTGTGACAGTTGATCCTAAAGGCGGTGTCAGCATAGCCATCCATGCCAAACCTGGTTCCAAACAAAATGCTGTGACAGGTATACTTGGACCCTGGGGTGGGGATCTTGTATGAAGGACTCAGTTGTCCCCTGCTCCATCCTTCTTTTGCCTTAGTTTGCTGAAAATTTATCTTGTATGGTCAAGTGTATTTTTCACGTCTGCAGTTTAGAGGCTCCTCCATTTTTAAACTCTGAATTCTAATTTAAAGGTATAATCTAGTGCTTAAAACTGAATACGTATATCATATTTAAAGCATACCAAGTTAGATGAAAAACCACTGAACACTGTCCTTTTTTACATTTTATTAGCCAATACTGTGGTGATCAGTTCAAAATACAAATATTGAATCATTATGTTGTACACCTGTTCTATGTCAATCATATCTCAATTTTAAAAAAGGTACTTTAGAAAGAGCTTATACAGAAATGTATGTAGCCTAGATGATTCTTAGTTTGTCCTATTCCGAAAGTAGAAACATTCAGAGAAAGATGTTTCGGTTATTTTTTAATGATCATTTGTCCAAGGAGGGAGAGAACCTGATGATCAACATCTGTATGAGCTTGTTTTCAGTCCAAGCTATACAAAATATTTCTGGGCCCAGTTCTTTCATCTGTCAGATGAGATGGTTGGCCTGTTAGGTTTTAAGCTATTCCCTGGACTCCAAAAGTTGCCTCAGGGTTCTCTGTGGTGGGCACAGGTGAGATAAGCAGAGAAGATTCCTGAGGAACTGTTGACATTTGCTTTAAATGTTGGAATTTCAGGGGAAATTGACTGGAGGTGGGGGATTCTGATTGGGGGAAAAAGTTTGAAAAGCATTGATCTGAGTATTCTTGATGGTCTTTGTCACCCACTAAAGCTCTGTATTCCAGTTTTTAAAATATTTTGAAAACAAGACCTCAGAATTGGAGCGCTGGGCCTGGTTTGTGCTTATGGCCAGGTTAGCATAGCTGTATGTTGGCTGTCCCCTCCTTAGCCAGCATTTTCTAAGTAGTCGCTGTGGTGTGGACCCTGTCTCTACATACTGTTGGAATACCATGTTTCATCAGATATAATTGGCCACCAACTGTAAGGTACACACGGTACTTTATGTACCAGTAAGACAGACAAAATCCACATCAACTAAACGTTTTCTTTCCCATCTGTTATAACACCTGGATTTCAAAGATACTAAAATGTGAAAAACTGCATCATAAAATCAGTGACAGGATAGAAGGGTTGTTCTACTGTCTCATTCCTGTGGACTGTGGCCATGTTTACACAGGTGAGATGAATGAGTGTGGAAATGCCCGGGTAACCCCAAATGTTGAACTAGCTCAAGCTCATTTGCAAACTGCTTTGAATACATACTCCTCTCAGAAATGACATGGAGGACTGCAGGCAGGTTGCTCTGTATGAAGGCTGTATTGATGAGGAAGCCTGAACCACTTCAGAAAGCAGTGTTCATTGTCCTGGATTTCAAAGCATGAATTCAAATTTATCTTTAAATCACAACATCACTTTCTAGCCGTGTGACCCTGAACACATTACTTCTCGGTTCCAGCTTCCTCATGTGTAAAATGGAGATGATAAACTATAGGAATAAAGTTATTATTTGTAAAGCCCTTAAAATATGTTTGTGTGCCCTTAAACTTGGTATAAGTGCTATGTAGCTGTTAACTAAATAAATACATTTTAAAAACATCAGAGAGGCATTTCACTGAGGTGAACCTAATGCAGTGCTTCCACTTCCCTGATGAGGGAGCTCTGAACAGCCCTGTAGAGTCTGTGAGCTGCCTCTTTCACTCACTTCTCAGTGACTGCTGGGCTAGAGCCCAGCTCCCCTGACTCCCTGCCTGGGTCTCTTTTCCTATCGGACCGGCACCGTTTCCAGCTCCTAATTCCAGATTATTGCCCAGGACTCTGTGGGCCCACCTTGGTCAGCAGGTGAAAACCAGTTTTCTTCTCTGGGTTTCTATAATGGCAGTGGCATGTTTATGTCCCCTTAACTGTGATGAGCTTGTCATTCTTCATTCAGCAGTTATTCAGTGAATCCCTACTATATGCCAGACAAATGCAAACGCTTTGACAAAATATCCCCACTTCATGAAGAAAAGGAACTTTATGAGGATCTGTTCTCATTCCAGACGTGACAACCGAGGCTGTAAGTGTAGCCATTGCAGCGCCTCCGACGGAGGGAGAGGCTAACGCGGAGCTGTGTCGCTATCTTTCCAAAGTCTTAGAACTCAGGAAGAGTGATGTGGTTTTGGATAAGGTAGGCCTCTCTTTCTCTCTCTCAACATCTTTGAATACTACATCAGTCATTACTTTTAAAACACCAATTTTTTTCTTTTCAAAATAATTGAAAAACCAGTTGTTTTTAACTCTCATATACATTTAATCACCAAAAATCTATAATTCTTCCTAGTCCCCTTCCTCCCAAATGCCTTAGTCCTTCTGAGTTCATGCCTGTACCTGCTCTGTCAGATTAAACTTGCTTGTCTCTTCCCTCAACTCATCACCTTAGTAGAAACGTCTAAAATGGTTCCTGTTGTTTGTAATCTCCATTAGTGAGTCCATCGAGCACATCTGGTCCAGCATGTCCTCGCATACTGGGAGACACTCATCAAAGAGATGGCTCATACGAAGTCATTAATATTTCTGCAGTAGAAGGGTCTGCACTAGAGGTGGTGGGAAAAATCACCTAGGAATGATTTCTAAAACACAGGTTCCTGGGCATTACCCCAGACTTACTCAAATAGAATCTGCAGGAGTAAGACCCACCCAAGCTTATATTTCTTACAACTCTGCTTGTTTTCCAGTGCTATATTCTGTAGCTCCCATCCAGGATCCAGTGGGCACTGAGTCATTGATTAGTAGGCTGCCCCTGAGCATCCATATGGTCAGGCCATGCCCCTCCGCCTCTCCTCCACAGCAGGTCGTTTCTGGTTTTCTGCCAGTGCGCATGCGCTGACATCTTCCTAAAAGCCCTCCCCATGCTTCCACCTGTCAGCTTCTACCCATCTAGATAAATACCTGCTCAGAATTTACTTTCTCTAGAGGATGTTTCTAAACAAATCCTTCTAGTTGCCTTAATCAGTTGTGGGATCATAGCACTTGGATATGTGGTCACTTTTTGTTTTGAATTTTATATGTGGTCACTTTTTGTTTGGAATTTTTCAGAAATGTGTAACAGTATAGAAAATAGCAGTCCTATATTTAGAATTATTTTTAATCAAAGTTTATATTAAATTGCAATATTTGTTTTGGTAATTTAAACAAAAGTATTACTTGAAAACAGAATATTGTATGCTCAGATTCCATACTCATTTTGAAAATGCCTAATTTTTATTACTACATAAATTGATGTATGAAGGTAAAACCTCTGGGGAATTGTAAAAAAGAAAAAAAGTACTGAACCGGAATCTGTCTTTGGATAGACCAGAAATGGCTAGGAGAAGGCAGCACAAAGCTACCAGGAACACTAGCCCACCTGTGACAGCCCCACAAGGACACGGTGGCGTATCCTCAGCAACTGAAGTCTGCTGTCACTAATAGCATTAGAAAGGTTAGTGTGCTGTCCTGACACCGGTTTTTCCTTTTGGTCCAGGGAGGTAAATCTCGTGAAAAAGTGGTGAAGCTTTTGGCCTCCACACCTCCGGAAGAGATCTTGGAGAAATTGAAAAAGCAAGTTGAAAAGAAATAAAAGCAAGAAACGAAAAGTACGTCCTTGAGAAACNCAAATCCCACTGGCTTCCAAAGTCAAATTCCCTGGGGGTTCTCAGTCCCTTTGCCAGATCCTCAGGTTGGGAAATCTGTTGTGGGTCCTAGAACTTTCTTAACAGTGTGAGAAATATTTGGTATAATTGTTCTGCAGTTCGTGGGTCATCTGCTTGGTGGCTCTATGGTAGGGTTAATGGCAATCTCCTCCAAGAGGGCTTATGCCATAGGCTGTGTGACCCAGGTAGCTGCACCCAGGGCCCCTGTCCCTGCTACAGGCCACTGCTGACCTCTGTCTCCACAGGAGATACTCACACTCTCAAAGGCAGGTCTGGCTCAGTCTCTGTAGGGCCTCTGGGTCCTGGTGCACCCAAGGTTTTGTTTGAGGGAAGCTCCACATCCTCCTACTATACCATCACCTACATTTGTCTGTGATTTTACTGTTTTTAGCTTTAAAATAGGTTTTATCATAACGTATAATAGCTTCATTACCTCATTCTCTGCCATGTGATTCAACAGTACTCAAGAGTAAGATGCAAAGCTTATTTGTCTTTGCTTTTCCATTCCTAACTACAGCATATTGATTTTCTGTACCCTAGGGTTTGTGATCTTTGAGTGAAAAAAAAATATCTTGAACATCACTTCTGAATGGTTTTCTTCTTCTCAGAAGTACCATAAAGCCTTCCAATTAGCACATAAAGTCAAATTACATCTGGCAGTCAGCAAAAATCCACTTCTATTTAGTAGGAGTGAATCTCACATTTTCTCAACATCTCTCTCTTTTAATCTTTTCATCTATGACTTTATTTTCAGTTGTTTTATCTTTTCATTCATCTTAGCATAATAAACATATCTCTCCAATGGTACTTTCTATATTCAGTTCATTTAGCCAATTTCAATAAATCCATCAACTAAGCAACAAGTATCCTATTTAGTGGACTCTCAATAGACCTAAAAACATTTATAGAAAGTATGGTATATTGCTAGGTTATAGTGGGACAGAGAATATACAAAGGATCTATTACTACTCAGGGAGTATCAAGATGGTATAGTAGGATAATGTGAAGCTCACATACTCATACAGACACATCAAAAATACGTCTACATGTGGAACAATTCTCACAGAAAACCAACTGGAAACTGGCAGAAGATCTCTTATGCCACCAAAGTTACAGGAAATATCCCCACATAACCAGGCAGAATGTGCTGGCTGGCTAGAAATCAGAGCAGAGAGAGATGATTACTGGTGGCTGCTGCCTCCTTGCACTTCCCAACTCAAAATGCATGCAACTGCTGGTATGCATGGTGGCTAGGCACTGAATTTTGGTCAGGCCAGCCCTGGGAGAAGACTCATCTAGCTGCAAGGGGACATCTGGAGAGCTTCAGATATGGTCCAGACTGAACCTCAGAGTGCACTGTCAGTGAGTACACTGTAAGGACAGGCTCATGGGTGGGTCTGGTAGCATCAGACTTTGTTGGTATTCATGCTGGATGGAATGACAGAATCCGTCAGGTAATTCTTGAGGAGAAGTACACAGTGACTCATTTCTTAGGAGGAGTACTATAGTTCTGTCCACACCACACCTAACTTGGAGCCAAGGTTAAGGCAGATGGCTCCTAAGGGAGCAGTGCCACAGAGACAGCCCAGTCTCCAAGGGTTTGCACAACCACCTTGATTCATACAGCCACAGCACTTCATTTCCCCAAATCACCTAGCACAAGATCAGGGACAAACACAAAAGAGAAAGGGATATGACCTTAGGATGGTTCCAGACACCTGCACCAGCAGTGAACAGGTTCACTGTGCCCATATGGGCCTCATCCGATTCAGTGCTCATCTCCTTTTGGATGGAGTACATACTTAAGTGCAACAGAGCCGAACAGAACCAGATACTCAGGACTATTACTTCAACAACTAGGGAGCAAACCCTGCCTCCAACAAGGCTGTAACAACTATTAAGCTAGGCGGGGCCCTGCCTCCAATCAGGCTGTGATAGCTTTAAAGCAAAGTGGAGGACACATCCAAAACCCAGTGCAGGCTCTGGACACCACAATATCAATTATACCCCTTCTATCAAGTGGACAACATCCAGCACACTCAGAAAAAAACATGGCTGGCATCCATACACAAAGTGGCAATTGCATCAAAAATACTGGACTCACATAGTCTACTTAAGGATGCTTCTACATAAAAACACCACAGCAGATTATTGTTTCTACTAAATTCATTGAAACAGAAATAATTAAGAAAAATGAAAGAGAAGAGAAACTACTGTTAATTAAAAGAACAAGAGAAATGCCTTGAAAGAACACATATTGAAATATACATGACCAATCAAGTAGACCCTGAGTTTAAAAAGGAAGTAAAAAAAAAAAAATGCTAACAGAATTAAGGAAGTTTATCAACAGAAACACAAATCACTCTAGCAAGGTAGTAGAAACTATACAGAGGAATCAATCAAAATTAGACAATTCAACTGTTGAGATAAAAACCAATCTAGAAGCAAGGAAAAGCGAGTAAATAATGCAAAGTGAATAAGTGATATGGAACACAGAATTCACTGAACATACAAGATAATATAGTATGAAATGTGCTAACCTGTGCATAATATGTTCCAGAAAGAGAAGAGAGAGAAAAGAGATTAAAAATGTATTTATAGAAATGATGGCTGAAAATTTCTTGAGTCTAAAGAAGGAAATAAGGGGAAATCACAATAGGAAAGGCAAAGCTATGAAAAGACAAGATCATTTCCATAGGCTAACATATAGATTTAAAAAAATATTTATAATAACTAAAACACACAGCAACAGAATTACACATGCACATGTACAATAGGACATCACAAAATTTGGGGGAGAGATTAAAAATGTAGATCTTTCAGAATGTGTTTCAACTTATATGACTATTAGGCTAATGCAAGCAGATAGAGTTATGGCTTAACATACTTCCTTACAGTAACCACAAACAAACCATATAATAGATTCACAAAAACAAACAAACCAACCATAAAGGTAACTAATGCATAATATGAAAAAAAACCTTTAAATTACAAAAAGAAAATCAGGAAAAAAGAAATACACAAGGAAGAACTAAGAACTCAACTGGAAAGCAAGGTTTAAAATGGCAATAATTATATCAGTTCAGTTCAGTCACTCAGTCGTATCAGATTCTTTGCGACTTCATGGACTGCAGCATGCTAGGCTTCCCTGTCCTTCACCAGCTCCTGGAGATTGCTCAAACTCATGTCCATCCAGTCGGTGATGGCATCCAACCATCTCATCCTCTGTCCTCCTCTTCTTCTGCCTTCAATGTTTCCCAGCATCAGGGTCTTTTCCAATGAGTCAGTTCTTCACATCAGGTGGCCGAGGTATTAGAGTTTCAGCTTCAGCATCAGTCCTTCCAATGAATATTCAGGACTGATTTCCTTTAGAATGGACTGGTTTCATCTCCTTGCAGTCCAAGGGACTCAGAGTCTTTTCCAATGCCACAGTTCAAAAGCATCGATTCTTTGGCACTCAGCTTCCTTTATAGTCTAATTCTCATATCTATACATGGCTACTTGAAAAACCATATATTTGACTGGACAGACCTTTGCAGGCAAAGTAATGTCTCTCCTTTTCAATATGCTGTCTAGGTTGGTTATACCTTTTCTTCCAAGGAGCAAGTGTCTTTTAATTCCATGGCTGCAGTCACCATCTGCAGTAACTTTGGAGCTCAAAAATATAAAGTTTCTCACTGTTTCCATTGTTTCCCCGTCTATTTGCCATGAAGTGATGGGACCAGATCCCATGATCTTAGTTTTCTGAATGTTGAGTTATAAGCCAAATTTTTCACTCCCCTGAAATCTTTCACTTTCATCAAGAGGCTCTTTAGTTTTTCTTCACTTTCTGACATAAGGGTGGTGTCATCTGCATATCTGAGCTTATTGACATTTCTCCTGGCAGACTTGATTCCACCTTGTGCTTCATCCAGTCCAACATTTCTCATGATGTACTCTGGATATAAGTTAAATAGGCAGGGTGAAAATATACAATCTTCATGTACTCCTTTCCCAATTTGGAACCAGTCTGTTATTCCATGTCCAGTTCTAACTATTCTTTTTTTTTTTTAGTTAATTTATTTATTTTAATTAGAGGCTAATTATGCCACAATATTGTTGTGGGTTTTGCCATACATTGACATGAATCAGCCATGGAGGTACATGTGTACCCCATCCCGATCACCCCTCCCATCTCCTTCCCCATCCCATCCCTCTGGTTTGTCCCAGTGCACCAGCTTGAAGCACCCTGTTTCATGCATCAAATTTGGACTGGTGATCTATTTCACATATGGTAATATACATGTTTCAATGCTATTCTCCCAAATTATCCCACCTTCAACTTCTCCCAGAGTCCAAAAATCTGTTTTTAAGTCTCTGTATCTTTTGCTGTCTTGCGTTTAGGGTCATCGTTAAAATCTTTCTAAATGTCATATATATGCATTATTATACTTTAGTGGTGTTTTTCTTTCTGACTTACTTCACTCTGCATGATAGGCTACAGTTTCATCCACCCCATTAGAGCTGATTCAAATGTGTTTTTTAATAGCTGAGTAATATGCCATTGTGTATATGTATTAGAACTTTCTTATCTGTTCATCTGCTAATGGACATCTAAGTAGCTTCCATGTCCTAGCTATTTGAAACAGTGCTGTGATGAACATTGGGGTACAAGTGTCTCTTTCAGTTCTGGTTTCCTCAGTGTGTATGCCCAGCAGTAGGATTGCTGGGTCGTGTGGCAGTTCTATTTTCCATTTTTTAAGAAATCTCCACACTGCTCTCCATAGCGGCTGTAGTAGTTTGTATTCCCAGTGTAAGACGGTTCCCTTTTCTCTGCACCCTCTCGAGCATTTATTGTTTGTAGACCTTCTTATAGCAGCCATTCTGACCCACTTGAGATGGTACCTCACTGTGGTTTTGATTTGCATTTCTCTGATAATGAGTAATGTTGAGCATCTTTTTCTGTGTTTGTTAGCCATCTGTATGTCTTCTTTGCAGAAATGTCTGTTTAGTTCTTTGGCCAGGTTTTTGATTGGGCCATTTATTTCTGGTATTGAGCTGCATGAGCTGCTTGTATATTTTGGAGATTAATTCTTTGTCAGTTGCTTCATTTGGTATTATTTTCTCCCATCCCGAAGGCTGTCTTTTCACCTTGCTTATAGTTTCCCTCGTTGTGCAAAAGCTTTTAAGTTTAATTAAGTCTCATTTGTTTATTTTTGCTTTTATATCCATTACTCTGGGAGGTGGGTCATAGAGGATCTTGCTGTGATTTATGTCAGAGAGTGTTTTGCCTATGTTTTCTTCTAGGAGTTTATAGTTTCTGGTCTTACATTTAAATCTTTAACCCATTTTGAGTTTATTTTTGTGTATGTGTTAGAAAGTGTTATAGTTTCATTCTTTTTTTATTTTACTTTACATTACTATATTGGTTTTGCTAGTTTCTTTCTTTTACAGGTGATTGACCAGTTTTTCCAGCACCACTTGTTAAAGAGATTGTCTTTTCTTCATTGTATATCCTTGCCTCTTTTGTCAAAGGTAAGGTGTTCAGAAGTGTGTGGATCTATCTCTGGGCTTCCTATTTTGCTCCATTGATATATATTTCTGTCTTTGTGCCAGTACCATACTGTCTTGATGACTGTAGCTTTGTAGTATAGTCTGAAGTCAGGCAGATTGATTCCTCCAGTTTCATTCTTCTTTCTCAATATTGCTTTGGCTATTCAAGTTTTTTTTGTATTTTCCATACAAATTGTGAAATTATTTGTTCTAGTTCTGTGAAGAATACCTTTGGTAGCTTGATAGGGCTTGCATTGAATCTATAGATTGCTTTGAGTAGAATAATCATTTTTATTGTATTGATTCTTCCAAACCATGAACATGGTATATTTCTCTATCCATCTATTTGTGTCATCTTTGATTTCTTTCATCAGTGTTTTATAGTTTTTTATATATAGGTCTTTTGTTTCTCCAGGTAGATTTATTCCTAAATACTTTATTCTTTTCATCTCAATAATGAATGGGATTGTTTCCTTAATTTCTCCTTCTGTTTTCTCATTTTTAGTGTATAGGAATGCAAGGGATTTCTGTGTGTTAATTTTATATCCTACAACTTGCCTATATTCTTTGATTAGCTCTAGTAATTTTCTGGTGGTGTCTTTAGGGTTTTCTATGTAGAATATCACGTCATTTGTAAACAGTGAGAGTTTTATTTCTTTTCCAATCTGGATTCTTTTTATTTCTTTTTCTTCTCTATTTGCTGTGGCTAAAATTCTCAAAACTATGTTGAAGAGTAGTGGTGAGAGTGGGCAGCTTGTCTTGTTCCTAACTTTAGGGTAAATGTCTTCAATTTCTTGCCATTGAGGATAATGTTTGCTGTGGGTTTATCATATATGACTTTTATTTTGTTGAGGTGTGTACCTTCTGTGTGTGCGTTATGGAAAGTTTTTATCATAAATGCTTATTGAATTTTGTCACAGGCTTTTCTACATCTATTGAGATAACCACAAGGTTTCTATCTTTCAATTTATTAATGTGGTATATCACATTGATTGATTTGTGAATATTGAAGAATCCTTGCATCTCTGAGATAAAGTTCACTTGGTCAGGATGTATGATTTTTTAATATGTTGCTGGATTATGTTTGCCAAAATTTTGTTGAGGATTTTTGCATCTATGTTTATCAGTGATATTGGCCTGTTCAATTCAGTTCAGTTCAGTAGCTCAGTCATGTGCAACTCTTTGCGACCCCATGAACCGCACCACACAGGGCTTCCCTGTACATCACCAACTGCTGGAGATTACCCAAACCCATGTCCAATGAGTTGGTGATGCCATCCAGTCATCTTATCCACTGTCGTCCCCTTCTCCTCCTGCCCTCAATCTTTCCAAACATCAGGGTCTTTTCAAATGAGTCAGCTCTTCACATCAGGTGGCCAAAGTATTGGTGTTTCAGTTTCAACATCATTCCTTCCAATGAACACCCAGGACTGATCTCCTTTAGGATGGACTGGTTGGATCTCCTTGCAGTCCACGGAGCTGGACTCTCAAGAGTCTTCTCCAACACCACAATTCAAAAGCATCAATTCTTTGGTGCTCAGCTTTCTTTATAGTCCAGCTCTCACATCCATACATGACTACTGGAAAAAACATAGCCTTGACTAGACAGATCTTTGCTGACAAAGTAATGTCTCTGCTTTTTAATGTGCTGTATAGATTGGTCATTACTTTCCTTCCACGGAGTAAGCGTCTTTTAATTTCATGGTTTCAATGACCATCTGCAGTAATTTTGGAGCCCAAAAATATAAAGTCAGCCACTGTTTCCACTGTTTCCCCATCTATTTGCCATAAAGTGATGGGGCCAGATGCTATGATCACAGTTTTCTGAATGTTGAGTTTTAAGCCAAAATTTTCGCTCTCCTCTTTCACTTTCATCAAGAGGCTCTTTTGTTCTTCTTCACTTTCTGACATAAGGATGGTGTCATCTGCATATCTGAAGTTATTGATATTTCTCCCAGCAATCTTGATTCCACCTTGTGCTTCCTCCACCCCAGTGCTTCTCATGATGTACTCTTCATAGAAGTTAAATAAGCTGGGTGACAATATACAGCCTTGACGTACTCCTTTCCCTATTTGGAACCAGTCTATTGTTCCATGTCCAGTTCTGACTGGTGCCTTCTGACCTGCATACAGGTTTCTCAAGAGGCAGATCAAGTGGTCTGGTATGTCTATGTTTTTTCAGAATTTTTCACAGTTTATTGTGATCCAAAAGTGTTTGGTATAGTCAATAAAGCAGAAAAAGATGTTTTTCTGGAACTCTCTTGCTTTTTCAATCATCCAGCAGATGGATTTTTGATCTCTCGTTTCTCTGCCTTTTCTTAAATCCAACTTGAACATCTGGAAGTTCACGGTTCATGTATTGCTGAAGTCTGGCTTGGAGAATTTTGAACATTACTTTACTAGCATTTGAGATAAGTGCAATTGTGTGGTAGTTTGAGTATCCTTTGGTATTGCCTTTCTTTGGGATTGGAATGAAAACTGAGCTTTTCCAGTCCTGTGGCCACTGCTGAGTTTTCCAAATTTGCTGACGTATTGAGTGCAGCATTTTCACAGCATCCTCTTTTAGGATTTGATATAGCTCAACTGGAATTCCATCACTTCCACTAGCTTTGTTCATAGTGATGCTTTGTAAGGCCCACTTGATTTCACATTCCAGGATGTCTGTTCTAGGTGAGTGTGAGTGATCACATTTTGATTATTTGGTTTGTGAAAATCTTCTTTGTATAGTTCTTCGGTGTATTCTTGCCACCTCTGTAGCTTTCCTTTTTTTGTGTGGCATCTTTGTCTGGTTTTGNGAATTCCATCACTTCCACTAGCTTTGTTCATAGTGATGCTTTGTAAGGCCCACTTGATTTCACATTCCAGGATGTCTGTTCTAGGTGAGTGTGAGTGATCACATTTTGATTATTTGGTTTGTGAAAATCTTCTTTGTATAGTTCTTCGGTGTATTCTTGCCACCTCTGTAGCTTTCCTTTTTTTGTGTGGCATCTTTGTCTGGTTTTGGTATTAGAGTGTTGGTGGCCTCATGGAATGAGTTTGGGAGTTTACTTCCTCTGCAATTTTCTAGAAGAGTTTGAGTAGGATAGGTATTAGCTCATCTCTAGATTTATGATAGTATTCACCTATGAAGACATCTGGTTCTGGGCATTTGTTTATTGGAAGATTTTGTTTACTATTTCAATTTCCATGCCTGTGATGGGTCTGCTGATTTTCTATTCTTCCTAGCTTAGTTTCAGAAGGTTATAGTTTTCTAAGAATTTGTCCATTTCTTCAACTTGTCCATTTCGTTGTCATGTAATTGCTGTTAGTAGTCTCATGATTCTTCGTATTTCTGTGTTGTCTGTTGTGATTTCTCCATTTTCATTTCTAATTCTTTGATTTGATTCTTCTGCCTTTTTTCTTGAAGAGTCTGACTAATGGCTTATCTATTTTATTTATCTTCTCAAAGAACCAGCTTTTAGTTTTCTTGATTGTAAATATTCTATCATTTTGAATGAATTGTCTCACCATTGTAAACTAGTGTTTTCATAGAAAGCAGTATAATTCGTTGGCAAATGACTATCACAGAAATAACTCCACAAGCAGCCAAGAGGAGCTACCCCAGAAAATGAAGATCAGGGCATCCGGTCCCATCACTCCTTGGGAAATAGATGGGGACACAGTTAAGTGAAACAGTGTCAGACTTTATTTGGGGGGCCTCCAAAATCACTGCAGTTGGTGATTGCAGCCATGAAATTAAAATATGCTTACTCCTTGGAAGAAAAGTTATGACCAATCTAGATAGNTGCCTAGGAGTGGAATTGCTGGGTCATATGGTGGTTTTATTCCTAGCTTTTTAAGCAGTCTCCATACCGTCTACCATAGTGGCTGTATGAGTGTACATTCCCACCAGCAGTGCAAGAGTGTTCCCTTTTCTCCACACCCTCTCCAGCATTTACTGTTTGTAGACTTTTTAATGATGGCCATTCTGACCGGAGTGAGGTGGTATCTCATTGTAGTTTTGATTTTCATTTCTCTAATAATGAGTGCTGTTGAGCATCTTTTCATGTTTCTTGGCCATCTGCATGTCTTTGAAGAGATGTCTCTTCAGGTCCCTTTCCCACTTTTTGACTGGGTTGTTTACTTTTCTGGTGTTGAGTTGTATGAGCTGCTTGTATATTTTGGAAATTAATTCTTTGTTAATTGTTTCCTTTGTTATTACTTTCTCCCATTCTGAGGGTTGTCTTTTCACCTTGTTTATAGGTTCCTTTGCTGTGCAAAAGCTTTTAAGTTTAATTAGGTCCCACTTGTTTATTTTTGTTTTTATTTGCATTACTCTAGGAGGTGGGTCATAGAAGATCTTGCTTTGATTTCTGTCATCAAGTGTCTATGTTTTCCTCTAAGAGTTTAATAGTCTCTGGTCTTAAGTTTAGGTCTTTAATCCATTTTGAGTTTATCTTTGTGTATGGCGTTAGGTAGTGTTCTAATTTCATTCTTTTGCATGTAGCTTTGCTTCCAAAGACATGGTCACTGGGCTTTAGCATTGACTACTTGCTGATTAAGTGAATGAGTGAATGGAAAGATGAAGACTACTTTTCACTTCACATTTATATCTCAGTTTTCTTTATTTTCATATTCTTAAGCCATGTGGTGTCTACCTCCGGTAACAATATTGACACATCACTTTTCACATCCTCTGCAGTGGCATTTTGCCACTGGGAGGATGCAGGGGGAAAAATTAGAAGGGACACAGATTTAACTGTGTCAGTTTGGGGCAGCTGTTCCTTATAAGGTCTGTGATAAAACGACACGATTCAGCAGATGTTGTGTGAATTAGGTATACTAGCATTAGCTGATAATTTTTGGTCCTACTGACACACAAGGAGATTGTTTGTACGAACCTATTTAACAAGAAGTGCTGTCTTCTCAGAGTGCAAAAGCAAAACTTGTTTTATATTTTCTCCAGGTTCCTACTCAGAGGAGGTCATTGTCAGATAAGGAGAGACAGCCTGGTCAGGAACAAGGGTTCACAGAGGAAAATCTCTGTATTCTTATCTCGAGGATTACTTGAAGTTCACTCAAGACTGCCCTCCAAACCTGCTAAATTAAAACCTCTTAGAGTGGGACCCAAATAATATGTGTTTTAACAAGTTGCTGTGTGATTCTGATGAATATGAAAGATTGAGAGTCTTTAATGGAAAAATGCAGCGGGTCTGAATCAGCCAAAGCTGGATCAGAATTTTTAATTATTTAAAAAATTTTAATTGTAATAAAATTTGGCACATATTAATTGTGATTTCAACTAAGCTATTTAAGATTTTGAACATTGGTTTCTTCATCTATAAATTGTAGTGATGGGTATACTTCCTCCCCTCATCACCTTTATTGAGATATAATTAACATAACATTCTGTAAATTCATTCCTTCTGTTGATTTGATATACTTACATATTACAGAAAGACTACCATGCTTGTGTGTCTGTGTTCACTTGCTCAATTGTGTCCAACTCTTTGTGATCCCACAGACCGTAGCCACCAGACTCCTCTGTCCATGGGATTTTTCAGCAAGAACACCAGAGTGGGTTGCCATTTCCTCCTCCAGGGGATCTTCATGACCCAGGGATCAAACCTGTGTCTCCTGCATTGGCAGGCATATTCTTCACCACTGAGCCACCTGTTAACATATCCATCAAGTCATGCAATTACTTTTTATGTGTGTGTTGAGAACATTTCAGATCTATTCATTTAGCAACTTTCAAGGAGGTATACAGTGTTGTTAACCATAATCACTATACTATGCATTAGATCCTCAGAAATTATTCATCTTATATCTGGAAATTTGTACTCCTTGACCAACGAGACTCCTCTTTTCCCTCAATCCCCAGCCCCTGAGCCCCTGGTAACCACCGTTCTAGTCTCCATTTCTGTAAATATGACTTTTTAAGATTCTCCATAAAAATAATGCCATATTTACTTCCTTGATTTGTTAAATGAGCTATGAAAAATCATACTGGATTTGCTGCTAGAAGCCAGTAAAAAGATGTGGCCTTCCTATTGTCTCTACCATGCTATGAAATCTAAACTAGATATCATAGTATTTCACCTATGAAATGTACTGTTGCATATGATATATATTTTCTATGCCTTGACCTTTGGAACTGGCACTTTTCTGACCCAGCCCTCCAGGCTCCTTTGTCCATGGGGTTCTCCAGGCAAAAATACTGGAATGGGTTGCCATTTCCATGTCCAGAGGATCCTCCCAGTGCAGGGATCAAATCGAATCCTGGTCTCCTACATTGCAGGCAGATTCTTTACTGTTGAGCCACTGGGGTAACCCTCCCCCAACCAAAGAACAATCTCTTTGCCAGATAAAACTGTACCCTCTCATCGTTCTAAACATAGTTGTCCTGGTAATGGCCACGTGAATATGGGATGTTCCGGGTATCTGTTGCTGCAAGCAAGCTACCTGATAACTTTGTAGTTAAAAGTACAGAGCATTACAGACTAAATTTTGTTGACCACTGTATTTTGCTCATGAGTCTGTGGGTCAGAAATTCAGGGAAAACTTGGCTAGGGGGTTAGTCTCTGATCCACGTGGCCTCAGCTGGCATGGCTGGGGGCGGAGGAGTTCGTCAACGGAGGGCCCTTCAGTTACATATTCAGCCTCCTCAGTGCTGCATGGCCGCCTTCTCCATATGGCATCTCATCCTCCAGGGTCTCGCCACTTGGCATGGGATCCTGACAGCCTGGTGATCTCAGGAAAGACATACTTCTTGCACTATGCATATAAGAAGTAAGAAGTGGAAGCTGCTGGGCAGCTGAGGGCTTTGTCCAGAACTGGCACTTGTTGTATGTTAAGTGGTTCAAAGCGGTCAGAGAGGTGGCCCATACTTAGGGAGAGGAGAGATTCCACATCTTGTGTGTGTGATGAGTGGCAAGCAATAGAATATGCAGAATGGGAGATGTGGTTCTGCCCATTTTTGAAAGTCACTGTAAGGGGCATTGTGAATGGATAGTATATTGTTACTTAGCATGTGACTGTTACTGAAAATGTTTAAAACAAGTTGAATCTACCCACTGCATTTAAATGTAAATGCATACATTTAAATTATATTTGCTGTTTACATTCTGTCTTTTAACCCTTAGCAATTAAATCTTTAGCCATTTAAGACAAGTTAACTGAGCTGCTTGTGTAAGAGTGGACTGTCATCCCTCCATCTATCAAGCCCCTGCTTGGACTTTGTCTTACACGATGGAACATGTGTTCACAGTGCATGAGGCATTTCTAAGGGTTGCTTTGTCAATGTGAAAACCTCCACCAAGCCCTCAGGGCATGTAATCTAACAGCTCTATGGTAGAGTTACATGCTTCGATGCTAAAAGAAGTAACATTTTCATTACTTTATTTCTGCTCCCTCAATAGTGTGTTATATGTTACTAATAAAGAAGCAGAAAATTTGTGTCCTGTTCGACCCTCAACCCAGGAAGTATTAATCATTCTTTCATCTGTATTTTCATAGCATTTGGATTATTACATAATTTTCTTACTGATTAATTTATTTTTAATCATTCAAGAAATACATGAGTACATTCTGTTTATATAAATTTCAAAAAAACATAGAATAAATTCTTCCATTCATCTACATCCTTTTTCCTATCCTAATTCCTCCTGGAGATATACAGTATTACCAGTTTTGTTTGTAACCCTTCAGACATTTTTTTCTGCACCTGCACATGTACATGTGTGTGTATAATTTACTCAAATGGATGCAAATTATACATACTGTGTTATGATTTTATTTATTCATACTTTATTATGATTTTATTTGTTTATGACTTGGAAAGAGTTATGTATAGATCAATTTTACTGTTTTAAACAGCTGCATAGTATTCCTTTGTGTGGCCCTCCAGCCGTGAATTGAACTGTTCCCCTCCAAATGGACACAGATAGCTTCCAGGATTTTCAGGGAATATGATAGAGCAAACATTTCTGACAAAGGTCTTTGTGCAGCTGGGTGAGTATGTGGCCAGGTCTTATCAAAAGTATCACTAGATTGCCTTCAGAAAGGATGTTTCACAGATTCTGGCCCACACATCCTCAGCAACACTGCATATTTAATATTTTCTAAGTTTTGCTTATGTGATAGGAAAAATAGATATATCTCTTTGTTTTCTTTCTATTTCCCAGATTATTAGTGAAGTTTCACATATATTCTTATTGAGCATTTGTGTATTGAACATTTCTATCTTTTCTGGGAATATGTTTTACCCACTTAGTTATGGATCGCAAACAGGTGTATATGTTTCCCTGGACCATCTTACTTTTCTTCTGTTGCTAATTTTATTTCTATTCTTGGGCCAATAGTGTATTTTGGTTCCTATGACATATAAAATTATATAAGTATTTGTATATGCATGCATATGTTATAAGTACATGTGAATGAATATATATTACATGTTAATGTATGCATTCACCTATTTCATATTTACAAGCTTCATCCTGAACATCACTTAGTAGCAAGCATTAAAAATACAAGGGTAAAACCAAATAAACAATGTCCTGTGTTCCTGAGGAAGTTTGGAATTTTGTGGGCATTTTCTCTCCTGAGAAAAATCTGTTCATCTATCTTATCATCATCATTTATCATCTATCAATCAGTATATTCCTCCATCCATTTATCTAATAACTACCTACACAGTGCTCGCTCTGTCAGATGGTTGTCTAAGTGCTTTATGAATATCAACACTTTTATGTCTTGACTTCCCCATTAAGCAGGTACTCTTTTTCTTTGTAAATTATTTATTTATTTGGCTGCACTGTGTCTTAGTTGTGGCCTGTGGGTTCTTTACTTGAGACATGCAGAATCTTTAGTTGTGGATGCGAACTGTTAGTTTTGAGTGTGGGATTGAGTTCTCTGACCAGGGATTGAACTAGGCCCCTGGCGTTGGAAGCACACAGTTTTAGCCATTGGACCACCAGGGAAGTCCCGGTACTCCATTTTTATTATCCCATATTTTTAGATGAAGAAAGTGAACCACAGAGAAGCTGCCCAGGGCCTTCCATCTAGTAGGGTGTGGATCTATAATTTGGACCTAGGTAATCTTGTCTGAATTGACGCTTTTGAACTGTGGTGTTGGAGAAGACTCTTTGAGAGTCCCTTGGACCGCAAGGAGATCCAACCAGTCCGTTCTGAGGAGATCAGTCCTGGGTGTTCTTTGGAAGGAATGATACTAAAGCTGAAACTCCAGTACTTTGGCCACCTCATGCGAAGAGTTGACTCATTGGAAAAGACTCTGGTGCTGGGAGGATTGGGGGCAGGAGGAGAAGGGGATGACAGAGGATGAGATGGTTGGATGGCATCACTGACTTGATGGACATGAGTCTGAGTGAACTCCAGGAGATGGTGATGAACAGAGAGGCCTGGCGTGCTGCGATTCATGGGGTCGCAAAGAGTCGGACGCGACTGAGCGACTGAGCTGAACTGAATCTTGTCTGGTTTTATATTTTTTCTTTTATATTTAAAATAAAGTTTTAAGTTTTAGTACTTGTCACATTTCATGGAAAACTTGGGATTTTATAGGGATAGTTGACTATTTAATAATTCATTAGACGTCTGTATAATATGGAATCTTTCCATTTTGTTCTTTAGTAGGTCTTCATTAAATAATTTCTGCTTTTATATCATTTACATAATTTTGCCATGCTAATTAATTGTTAAATTTATCCCCAGGTATTTTTGGCATTGATATAAATGGGATCTTTACAATATCATCTAATTCCTTTGCAGTGTAGTAGGAAATATAATTTTTATATGTTGATCTTGATCTTCCTAGATTTTTCTTTTTTGTTCAGTAGTTTGTCAGTTGTTTTCAGCACTCTAAGAGACAAAAAGTGTTTTGTTTTTTCCTTTCAAATATTTATAATTATTTTTTTTTCTTAAACTATTATTATTTTATCTAGATGTTTGTTAAAATATTATCTGAGGTAATAGGGATGTCTGTGCTGTTTTGAATATTAATAGAAATATTAATATTTCTTTCTTTTTTTCAACCTTTATTTTGTCTTCCTACTTTTACAATGGGTATGTTGCTCTGTGTGCTGTGCTTAGTCGAATCCGATTTTTTGCGACCTGAAAGACTGTAGCCCCGGAGAAGGCAATGGCACCCCACTCCAGTACTCTTGCCTGGAAAATTCCATGGATGGAGGAGCCTGGTAGGCTGCAGTCCATGGGGTCGCTAAGAGTCGGATATGACAGCAACTTCACTTTCACTTTTCCCTTTCAGGCACTGGAGAAGGAAATGGCAACCCACTCCAGTGTTCTTGCCTGGAGAATCCCAGGGACGGGGGAGCCTGGTGGGCTGCTGTTTATGGGGTCGCACGGAGTCGGACATGACTGAAGTGACTTAGCAGCACACTGTAGCCTCCATCCATGGGGATTCTCCGGGCAGGAATACTGAAGTGGATTGCCGTGCCCTCCTCTAGGGGATCATCTCAACCTAGGGATCGAACCCAAGTCTTCCACATTGCAGGTGGATTCTTTGCGATCTGAGCCACCAGGGAAGCCTAAGAATACTGGAGTGTGTAGCCTAACCCTTCTCCACGGTATCTTCTCAGCCCAGAAATCAAACCAGAGTCTCCTGCGTTGCAGGTGGATTCTTTCCCAGTTGAGCTACCAGAGAATCCCTTGTAATGGATACCTTTTCTCAATTTAAGTAGTTTTGTCCTATTTCTCTTATGCTAAGAATTTTTAATCAAAAACTGATTTTGAATTACATAAATGTTTTTTAGCAACTTTAGAGATTATGATACTTTTTCTTTTTTTTACTTTATATCAATTAATAAAGAAAATTACATTAATGTACTATTTATTATTGAACCATCCCTCTTGATATCATCTTTTAAAATCTCCACGTGGTCATAATATATTCTTTTAATATACTACTGATTTTTTATTAGTATTTTATTATACATTTGTCATCTTTTTATAATAGATGAAAATGGCCTATTTAAAAAAATTCTTTTCTGGTCTTAGTGTCAGGATTAAACTGGCTTGTCAAATTAGTTGATTTTTCCCATGTTTTCTATTCTCGAAAGTAAGTTTTCTAATAAGAATTATCAGGACCTGTAGTTGGATAGAATCTACCTGTAAAACAATGCATGTCTTGATGTCTTCTTTAGAAGTAATCCAACTAGCTTATCAGTTTCCTCATTGGTTATTTTATTCCATTTAGATAATTTTCCTTAAATCGGTTTTGGCTATGAACATTTTCCTAGAAAATTAGTCATGTCTTCCAGGTTGTCAGTTGTATTTGTTTGAAATTACTCACAGTAAAATTAAATTTTCTATAAATTATTATTTAATTATAATTAAAATATATAAAATTTTATATATAAAATTTTTAAAACATATCTTATGCAGTCATGTTCTTTTACATGTTTTTGTATCTGTTTTCTCTCTTTCTTGCTTTTAATATGAGATAAGCTGTGGNATTACAGTAAAATTAAATTTTCTATAAATTATTATTTAATTATAATTAAAATATATAAAATTTTATATATAAAATTTTTAAAACATATCTTATGCAGTCATGTTCTTTTACATGTTTTTGTATCTGTTTTCTCTCTTTCTTGCTTTTAATATGAGATAAGCTGTGGTGTTAAGATTTGATGCTCTTATTGTTACTCTTGTAAAGACATTTGTATTTTCTCTGATAGTATTTATTCACACCAAGTTTTCCATCAAAGTTTTAGTTTTAGAAGTTTTTAGTTTTGTTTTTTATATTAGTTTCCAAATAGACTCTGATTGTTTTATGGGAAGGATTGACGGTGGTGGTGAGAAGTTCCTAGAATCTGTGCTCTTCCTCATTCTTGGAATTCTCTGCTTGATCACCTTGAGCCTCTGAGGACCTACTGGGATCCTGTACAGGATTTGGACTGCCTGATTATCAAGCACTCCTAGGGGTGGCTGTTTTGGAGCCAGGGAGGGTAAAGGATGGACAATTTTTGGACATGGGACTGAGTGGTCCACTTAGGGGTATTTACCAGACTACTTAACAGAAAGGATGGAGCTGAAGGGCAAGAAGAGAAGGGTTCAGCGAGGCCCTGCCCCTTAGAGCCCCTCTTGCATAGTTCTGAGGTTGGGGCTGGGTACCTCTCCTCCAGCTACCGTGTTTTGGTGGAAACTTAGAATGATAAACTTAAAAATGGCCTTTCAAGACATTATGTCATAATATTTCAACGTTAGAGACATAGAGCATATTTCATTTAACAATTCTGATGTCTTGGTTTATTACTTTTCAATATTAAGACATTTATGTGAGTTGTAATTTCTGCCTTCTGGAAACCAAACCTTGGAGGAGGCCTGGGAAGGAGTTAAATTCTTGGGGAAAATAGAATCTAAAGAGAATGACCTTTTATTTCTCCATTCCCTCAAACTTTTACTTATGTAACCTACACCCTTCTAATTTAGAGTTCGGTGTTCTTCTGAAGTTTGCTAAGCCAGAACCCACAGTAACAGCCTTTTGGGGAGAATGAGATAGGGCAATATTATTAGGTGCAGGGTACAGGAAAGTCAGATGGCAGCAACCCTGTTTGGTGGGAGTGACAAGGCTGCAAGTATGCCTGTGTTTCCTGTGGGTAAAGAAGAGGCCGTCTTGTCAGATCCCTGAGAGATCATCTAATGGGGCAGGGGCCACGGAGTGAACCCCTTCCTGGGGGCTCCAGGGAGGACATGGCTTTCTTTGGCTGGGATGCCAGGGCCAGGGACCTGCACAAAGGTTCCCTGTCTCCCCTTTCACCCCCAGCAGAGCACCAAAGGGTGGCCAGTATATCCTTTGGGAGCTGCTTTTGGC
This sequence comes from Neotragus pygmaeus, assembly GCA_006410875.1. Lineage (NCBI taxonomy): Eukaryota > Metazoa > Chordata > Mammalia > Artiodactyla > Bovidae > Neotragus > Neotragus pygmaeus. The sequence continues at coordinate 1,235,460 of SJYV01047685.1, read as the reverse complement.
TCTCTACAATATAGAGGGGACCAATAACCTGCTTGCATTACAGAAAAAAGCAGCTGAGAGTAATAAGGCCTGTAAATGCAGATCTTTCCAGTGGTCACATACGGTTGTAAGAGCTGGACCATAAAGAATGCTGAATGCCAGAAAATTGATGCTTTTGAATTGTGGTGCTAGACAAGACTCTTGAGAGTCCTTTGGACAGCAGGGACATCAAACCAGTCAATCCTAAAGGAAATCAATCCTGAATATTCATTGGAAGGAGTGATGCTGAAGCTGAAGCTCTAATACTTTGGTCACCTGATGTGGACAGCCGACTCATTGGAAAAGACCCTGATGGTGGGAAAGATTGAAGGCAGGAGGAGAAGAGGGCGACAGTGGATGAGATGGCTGGATGGCGTCACTGATGCAATGGACATGAACTTGGGTAAACTCTGGGAGATGGTGAGGGACAGGGAGGCCTGGCGTGCTGCAGTCCATGGGGTCGCAAAGATTCAGACATGACTGAATGACCGAACAGCAACAACAGATGCAAATAATCGTCTTTAGACACTGAAGTAAATGGAACCCTTTTCCCACTATTCACACAAACACATCTGGCCCTTTTGTTCTGGCTGCAGGTAGAAGGTAAGCGTAGAGGAGAGCCATGAGGCATGGAGAACACAGGCCCCCAAGAGGTTTCTAGCCTGAACTGGCCATTCCATTGAGAACACATTTTAGAACAGATAATGCTCCCCCAGCCACCCATTTTTTTGTTTGCTTTTTTACTATGACCAGGAAGTTATGAGATAAGCTTGAGATACTTGTATTTTTGACCAGATTGTTTTCTTTCATGTAACCAGTTTACTAGATGTTGAGAATTCAGGAAGCAAATGTAATGTCAGTTATTAGGAAAAAAAGTCATTCCATATTTGCCTATTGCTAAGTTGAGGGTATTTAATTATACCTGCTATGTTCTGTTCTCCCGCATCTGAAGGTTTTGAGTATGGTGTGTGCATGCACGCCTGCGGGTGTGTGTAGAGTGTGCATGTGTTTATAAGACTGAGGGCTTGTGCTCCATTGATTGTTTTAGTTCAGTCTCTACACAGAATTTTGTGACCTCCATCCCAACGTTTATCACAGGATATTGCTGTTTTTTAAAGAGGCCATCTGGACTTCCTTAGTGGTACAGCGAAAAGGAGCCCGCCTGCCAATGCAGNGAGAAAGAGTGCACACACGTGGGTGAGAGAGAGAGAAAGAGTGCATGCACGTGGGGAGGGAGGGAGAGAGCGTGCTGGTTTGGCTCCTGCTTTTATGTGCCCCCCCCCCCATGCAGATTGGGCCAGCCAGGAGTGCTGTTTGTTCTCCCTGAAGTCCCCACTTGGGTCCTCGGACCTTCCTTTGACCTTCCTCTGTTCTATTTTCGTGGGCTTTCCCCTTCCTTGTCTTGTAGCCACCACCATTTTGGACTCCTGTCTCCTATCCTACCTACCTAGCAAAAGGGATACTTTAGAATGGGAAGAAACGGAAGCCCAGGTGGGCTGAGATGTATCCTGGTAACAGCCTTCTGTCATCCATCCCACTTAGTTCTCTCTTTGTTTAGTTTGATGTTGGATTTTATTTTTGCAAATGGCAAATGTAGGCAGTAATTTGATTTATAATAAGAGCTTACATCAGAATGTTGTGAAGTTACAGGAAACACAATCCAAGTCATCCCTAGAGAATCATCTGTATAAACACACAGGAGCCATAGTTGCAGCTACATTATGGCTTTACAGAAATTATCTGTATTCCATTCGAGGCAGCTATAATGCATTTTTACCAGATCCAAAGTGAAAAGCCAGATAAATTAATTGACAGTTTAACCCAGGTTATATTCAGTCACTTAGCCAATCAGTACACATTTGCCTGTGCATTCCACAAATAGGCCGACCGAGCTTAGAGTAAACGAGAAAGGCCAGAAAGCACTAGGAGGTCACAGGTATACCTGGATCAGGGAGTTAATCAGGCTAGAAAGGTGACTCATTATTATTTTGTTCCCTTGCTCCATCACCTTTCTCAATGTTTCATGAATTTTACATCTAAATAAGTAGGAATCTGATCTTAGTCAATTATCTATTCTATTTAAATTTGAAGCACTTTATCTTTTTCCCAGTCTTTAAATGTATCTTGAAAAGAATCTGAGCTCCTTTGTTCTAGTAGAAGTTTTTTTTTTTTTCCCTATACATTCTTGAAATTAAGTGGACTGGTATTTAATCTGAGATTTTCTGCTGCCGACTGATTGCATTTGTAAATGTGGTCAGGTTACTTAATGTTTGACAGACTCTTCTCATCAGTTAATGAGTGTGTTATCATTTCTGCCCTGTCCACCATCTCACAGGACTCTTGGAAGAGTCAGATAGTAGGAGGGAAAGCACCTTGTCAGCTGAACAAATAAAACAACAATGGTTTTTCAACTGCGCCCAGCGTTCATATTTAAGCCATGACTCTGAGGACTTCCTTAGTGGTTCAGTGGTGGGACTTCCCCTTCCAATGCAGGGCCTGTGGGTTTGTAACACATTCAATAAAGGCTTTTAAAAAACAAATAAATAAAGCATGGCTTTGAGGTATGCTATATTTTAAGACTAAAGAAAATGATCAACCTTTTTTTTTTTTTTCTTCTGTAAAGAGAGGGTTAAGGTGATAATTTGGCATAAGGTAGGAGAAGGCAATGGCACCCCGCTCCAGTACTCTTGCCTGGCAAATCCCATGGATGGAGGAGCCTGGTAGGCTGCAGTCCATGGAGTCGCAAAGAGTCGGACACGACTGAGTGACTTCACTTTCACTGTTCACTTTCATGCATTGGAGAAGGAAATGGCAACCCACTCCAGTGTTCTTGCCTGGAGAATCGCAGGGACGGGGGAGCCTGGTGGCTGCCGTCTCTGGGGTCACACAGAGTTGGACACGACTGAAGCGGCTTAGCAGCAGCAGCAGCAGCATAAGTACCATACACATACAAAATGCAGTTTGTCTCTTGTGTTTTCCAAAATTTTCACTTGCTAACTCGAGTGCAAGCTATTTGTATTGGTTTGAAAGGCCTTCCATAACAAAATGCCATAGGTGGCTTAAACAACAGAAATGTAATTTCTTACAGTTTTGGAGGCTAGAAGGGAAGATCACGGTGTTGCCAGTTTTGGCTTCTCCAGAGGCCTCTTTTCTTCTCTTGCGGGTGGCTGCCTTCTCTCTATATCCTTACAAGGCTCCTCCGTTCATGCTCACCCCTGATGTTTCCTTGAGTGCCCACATTGCCTCTTCTTTTAAGCACAACAGTCATATTGGATTGAGACACTATTAGAGAGACCTCATTTGAACTTAATCAACTCTTTAAAGCTCTTATTTCCAAATACAGTCATATTCTGAGTCCTGGGGTGAGTAAATGAGTGAAAGTTGCTCAGCCATGTTTGACTCTTTGTGACCACGTGGACTTGAAGGTTTCAGTGTATGAATGTGGCAGGGGACACAGTTCAGTCCTTAATATGATTAAATGAGCAAGTTTAGTTTAGCAAAATGGTAAAGTTAGGAAATTACTTAGAAAGAAGCATAGACAGCCTCCACCACCTTGCTGTACTAGCGCCACAAAGAAGGAGCCAGAAGCTTAATGATTTAAAAATCCTGTTTCCCGAATCGCCAGTCTAGGTTCGATGCAGCATACAGGATCCTTGGGGCTGGTGCACTGGGATGACCCAGAGAGATGGTTGAAGAGGGAAGTGGGAGGGAGGTTCAGATTTGGGAACTCATGTACACCTGTGGCGGATTCATGTTGATGTATGGCAAAACCAATACAGTATTGTATAGTAAAATAAAGTAAAATAAAATAAAAAATAAAAATCCAGTTTCCTTGATTCTTGGGCAGGGGATCAGGAGGACCATGTGGACTGTAGCCATGGTGGGTGGAGATGCTGATGGGTTCTTGTCTCTCCGGCCTGTTGCATACAGATGGGCTACAGCAGGGGAAGGTGCTACTGATGCTCCAGCAGTGTGACCACATCTGGAGACATGAACACCTCAAGTCTGCAATCGTATTAACTGAACCCAAAATTGGGCTGCTGCTGCTGCTGCTAAGTCACTTCAGTCGTGTCTGACTCTGTGTGACTCCATAGACAGACGGCAGCCCACCAGGCTCCCCCGTCCCTGGAATTCTCCAGGCAAGAACACCAGAGTGGGTTGCCAGTTCCTTCTCCAGTGCATGAAAGTGAAAAGTCAAAGTGAAGTCGCTCAGTTGTGTCCAACTCTTAGTGACCCCATGGACGGCAGGCCACCAGGCTCCTCTGTCCATGGTATTTTCCAGGCAAGGGTACTGGAGTGGGGTGCCATTGCCTACTAGAACATCAAACAATAAAGCCCATAGTTAGAATTTTCCTAGAATATCTAGAATCCACAGAAGCTGCTCCTTTGTTTAGATGTTGGTTGCCCTAAAGGCTTTATCTGCTTTACTTTGGGCATGTTTTCTCAGACTTGTGTGCTTCAATAACACTAATACGCAAAGAACTCATATTTATACATTAAAAATTTTTTTTTGGATGTGGATAATTTTAGTCTTTCTTGAATTTGTTACAGTATTGCTTTTTTTTTTTTTTTAATATATAATGTTTTGGTTTTTTGGCCACAAGGCACATAGGTTCTTAGCTCCCCGCACCAGGGATTGAACCTGCATCCCCTGCATTGGAAGGCACAATCTTAACCACTTGACCATCAGGAAAGTCCTCTACACTTGATTTTTAGTTTTCAGTCTTTTTGAAATTGTATTTGGTGTGAGACAGTCAACATCTACATCTTTCATGTTAACTTTCTGAGGGCTAGTATTGATCTGTTGAATCTATTGTTTTTCATTTCTTCTAAGACAGTGATTACACAACCTGTTGTGCTACTGGTCCCATTGCTGTTGTTCAGTTGCTAAGTTGTGTCTGACTCTTTGCAACCCCATGGACTGCAGCTTGCCAGGGTTCCTGGACTTTGCTCAAACTCATGTCCGTTGAGTTGGTAATGCCATCCAGCCATCTCATCCTCTGTCACCCACTTCTCCTCCTGTCCTCAATCTTTCCCAGCATCAGGGTTTTTTTTCCAGTGAGTTGGCTCTTACTAGTTGCTGTTAATGTAGTAATGAAATCATCTTGCCTCCTTATGTTAAGATGCCTAAAACGTGACAGAGCTCAGATAAGCTCAGTCTCTCCCCTCCTTTACTGATTTCTGTTTATCACTGTGGTAGGTTTAATAATGGCCCCAAACATGTGCACATCTTAATCCTTAGAACTGTGAATGTTTCCTTGTATGGCTAAAAGGACTTTGAAGATGTGATTAAGCTGAAGATCTTGAGATGGAAAAATTATCCTGAATGATCAAGGTGGGCCTTACATAATCATGATGGATATTCAAGAAGAGTCTGAGTCAGGAGGAAAGAAGGCAGTATAATGACTCCAGCAGAGATTGAATGGATGCACTTTGAAGATGGAGAGGGACACAAGCCAAGGAATAGAGGTAACCACTGGAAAAAAGCTGGCTGAAAAGTCAAGGAAGAAGACTTTCCCCTTGGAGGCCCCAAAAGGAGTCAGTTCTGCTGACACTCTTTGAAGTCAGAGAGGCTGATTTTGAACTTCTGACCTCCAAACAACTGTAAGAGAAGAAATTTATGTTGATTTAAGCCACTAAATTTGTGGTAATTTATAATAGCAGCAATAGGAAGTTAATACAGTTACATTAGCAATTAAACAAGTTCAAGATCTTATACTTTTATCTGCATCCCTTTTGTCATCAGCTTCTTGTGCAGTCACCTCCAACTCCTGTTAATTCATGATCCTTAATTATTCTTAATCCTTAACTTCACTCCCTCTAAACTTTGGTCACAATTCTTCTAAAATTGTCCTATAAAAACCAAACATGACCTCTTTTACTGCTTAGAATTCTGTTATGCCAATTGAACTTCTCCTTTGCCAAGTTCCTACTCATGCTCTGAGGCAGTTTGAATAGTCCCTTTTCAGTGACTCTTCCCACTGAAATAAACATTTGTATTATCTTATATTTCCAAAACATTTTTAATCTTTTTCTCTCAATCACCCTTACTATATATATATAATTTATAATTACTTTTTTGTGTGTGTTCATTCCACCTCATCAGGTCATTAACTCCTTTGATAACATGGACTGTGTCATTCTAGGACTTAGCATCACATCTGTTTTATTATTGTACATGAGCAAATATTGTGCATGAACAAAAGAATGGGTGATGAAATAGATTAACTGCAAAGTTTTTCTGAAGATAGCATTATAAAATATATAAGTAGGAGAAAAGAAAGAAAAATATTTTAATAAACCTAAAAAATATTTTAATAAACCTTCAAAATGTATGTTTCGTTAACAGCAGAGGCATTAGGGAAATGCATTTTACAATGCTCAGAAAAAAATTAAGGCAGAAAATGTACCAAGATTTACATACATATGTAGACATACTAGTGAAGGGATCAAAGAAAAAAAATACAACATTTATTAACATCTGTGTGTGCTTACTATGTGCCAGTATTGGTCTGAGTACTTTGTTTATTTTGAAAGTGGGGATTCCCTGGTGACTCAGATGGTAAAGAGTCTGCCTGCAGTGAGGAAGACTTGAGTTTGATCCTTAGGTCGAGATGATCCCCTGGAGAAGGAAATGGCAACCCACTCCTTTGTTCTTGCCTGGAAAATCCCATGGATGGAGGAGACATACCAGTGAAGAGATCAAAGAATAATTACAACATTTTTTAACATCTTTGTGTGTTTACTATGTGCCAATATTGGTCTGAGTGCTTTGTTCAACTCTTGTTAATTCCTTAAGCATCCCTAGGAGATATTGTTGTTAACCTTTTTTACAGTTTGGGAAACTGAATGCAGCATTGACATAGGTAGGATGAGATTTAAGCCCAGAAAGTCTGATTCCAGAGCCAGTCCTCTTATCCCACATACTCCACTGTCTCAGCTAGAAGGCTTTATGTTGCCACTGTGTGTGCTGTTCAGAAGTGACCTTGGACCAAGCCTGATAACTAGAACAGTCCAAGCTCATCCTCTGAGGTTTGGACTTGATAGTAGCATGTTGATTTTTCATCTCTAAGTTCTGCTTATAATTACTATCTATTTCGAATTTACAAACATTAAAGTTTGTATAATCACTATCATTATTGTTTGTGACATATTGCAACAATTTTTAGAGAAATATGACTGTTCACTTTGTAAAGAACCCTTGCCTAATGAATGATTATTAATACAGGGGGCTTGGGAAGTGAGTAGGAAGTAGGTAGATGGGAAGTGGAGAAGTTCCAGAGACTAGATGTGTTTACGGCAGATGCTTTCAATGTGATGTGCCCAAAGTTAATTTTTGATGCTTTTCTCACCTTCCTTTGTGTTGTATAGCATAAATTAGTGTTTTTTAAAATGCTGGTTGTGACCCTTGAGTAGGTAATGAAACTAATCTTGTAGATTACAATCAGCATTTTAAAAAGGAAAAGAAAAATAGTAGAGAGTGGAACAGATCAGTATAATAATAATAATATATAGTACACCATAATGTAGAAATTATTTGCATAAATCTGTTAATGGAGAATTTGCATGCTTGACAAAAATTGCTGTGAAAAATAACAGCTCACAAAGCAAGACAGCAGTTAGTAGAGGAGTGCACTGAATGTGCCTACTGGGTGGAAATGGATTGTTTCATCATTTTTTTCATTAACTGTTCATTTGATTTTCTAGCCTATGAGAGTCAATTTGATCATCACTGTAAAGAGAGAGTAAAATTCATTTTTATTTTTGTGTAATTAGCAGTTAATTGTGAGACAAAGCCAGGAATTGTTTTTGTGTTGTGAGTAAAAGGGTTGAGATTTTTCAGTCAGGTTTTGGACTATAGAATGTGAGTGTTTTTCAGAAACAACATTATTGAATTTGTAACAACTGCCACAGTTTAGTAAATATAAATTGCACTTAACATGGATTGATTTATTATTAAGAAGAAAGAATGATGAAATAAAAAATATAGCGCTATGCTCAAATGTAGGATTTAGAAATGTAAATAGTGAAATATTGATAAAATATTGACTAATAAGAGACAGTTTCCATTTTAAATAAAAGTTTTAGAGGATAAATGTAGTACAGTTATGAAAATTAAGATATTTTAGAATAGTTTTTAAATCAAAAATACAAAATGACACTTCTATATATTTTGCAGTGATATTTTTGAAAATGAAAGCTTAAAACATTCAAATTGAATTGATACTTGGAAAAAGTGTTAACTGTATTAATGTATTTTAATTATTTTCAATGAAAGAAGAAACTTATAGTCATGGCACAATGAGTTATTTATCCCACAACTATTTATGTGAAACTCCTATTATTGCAGATGTTTATTGGGTGGTAAAAGAGAAAATGGCACATATAACTATTAAAAAAAATTTAGCCTGTGTGAATATCATGGTATATTTTTAATGATAAATTTTCTGATGAAAATAAAATTTTTATTTTGTATCATTAATCCAGTATCCCATCATGTGACTTAGAAGCAATGAAAACTAATTGGCAAAATTCAGAATAGAGGTGCAATAGAACTTGATGAGACAGATGATATTGCAAAATGTGTAAAGTTCCCAGTTAATGTCAAATATGTGTGGGAAAATGGCTTTTGGAGGATATGTAATATAGCTAAAATTTGATTAAATGTATTTTAGAATTAGAATAAAAGCATCATTGATTAATATAAATGACAGTGGAACAATTATATATGAGTTACAAGGGAGAGAGCAGCAAATATGGCTAGAAAATGATCAGAAGCTACTAATAATGACCTCTTCAAAATTACTTGTTAAATTCATCTCAGAGCTTTAGTATCCAAACATTTTTAGCTGCATCTCAAGGATATATTGAAAAACTCAGTGAAAAATGCTTTTTTTTTTTTTTTAAAGGAAACTCACTGAAATATTTTTCATGTCAAAAATATTTTTCCTGTGGAGGTACACTATCCATATTCATACACACTGTATCACACCAACTGCCTTTGACTGTCATGACTGATAGTGGTAAACAGAGGTATTTATTAATCAAGGGATAAGATTCACTTTTGTTGGTTGTTATTGATGAATAGTCTCATATGATAATTTGTAAGATAATGTTTGCGATAAAATGCTGTATTTAATAAAGCAGAAAACCAACAGGGATAGAACAAAAATACATTTCAGTTTATTGACCACTACCTTGACTTCCCAGGTGGTGCTAGTGGTAAATAACTCACCTGCCAATGCAGGAGGCATTGAGACGTGGATTTGATCCCTGGGTTGGGAAGATCCCCTGGAGGAGGGCATGGCAACCCACTCAGGTATTCTTGCCTGGAGTATCCCATGGACAGAGGAGCCTGGTAGCCTACAGTCCTTCGGGGTCACAAAGAGTCAGACGCAACTGAAGCAACTTAGCATGCACACAAGGATGATACGGTGTAGTGTTACTTAATTCATAGAAATACTCTAAACTGTTTATTGCTATCCTTGTTTCTTTCAGTAGATGGTTCAGTGAAGTAGTGAGAGTTAACCCAACTTTTATATCAGGGAGCTAGTTAAGTGGTAGAGATAAGATCTGGAGCCAGGTCTTTAACTCTAAACGCTGTGTTAGTACCACTCACAAACCACCCTCCTCCCTAAGTCAAAAAGCGAGACTGTTGGGAGTCATGCAGGTCAGACATGATAGTGTCTTGCAGTAGGCTGTTGGGAGCAGAAGTGGTTATGACGTTGTATTTAACACAAATTGTGGAGATAGTATTCAGGTCTTTTGACTACTCTGGATGGGGAAGGGAGGGAGCAAAAGCAGTCAAGAGAATCTTATTTCTGGCTGTAGAATAGGTAGAGTGCTGTGGACAAAATTGGAAAGACAGAGTGTGAGCAGTTTTTTGGGNCACAAATTGTGGAGATAGTATTCAAGTATTTTGACTACTCTGGATGGGGAAGGGAGGGAGCAAAAGCAGTCAAGAGAATCTTATTTCTGGCTGTAGAATAGGTAGAGTGCTGTGGACAAAATTGGAAAGACAGAGTGTGAGCAGTTTTTTGGGTGGTGGCACATTAGGAGTTCTGTATTAAACACACATTACAAACCCAAGTGGAGTTACGTGTACAATTCAGTAAGCCAATTTAGGGTTGGAGGTTTAAGTGTGGAAGTTATCAGCATGAAGAAGTTGAACATCATTAGCATATAGACATTTAGAATGAGATCACGTAGGAAGAATCTAGATGGTAAGAAAAGTAGGACCCAGGATTATGTCTCAAAAATACTCAACATTTAGAAATTGGACAGAGAAGGAAGAAGCGGCAAAGAAACCCGAGAGTGACAGAGAGACAGGGTGGGACCAAAGAAACACGGTGGGCAGAGGAGTCCAGAGGCGAGGCTGTGTCATGAGGAAGCTTACTTCAGCTGCGCTCAGACTGCTGCAAGGTTGAGGAGAAGGAGAACTGAGCATTTTGTCCTATGGTGACTTGCAGGTTATTGATAACCATGAAAACAATGCTCTTCTAGAGAGATGTAAACAAGAAATAAGCTGTAGTAGGTAGAGAAATGGACAGAAGGGGGAAAAGTGTAGAAAAGTGTGTAGAAAAGTCTCTCCAGGAGGTTATGAAAAAGAGCAGGTAAATGGAGTTAGTTCAGTTCAGTTTCAGTTCAGTCGCTCAGTTGTGTCCGACTCTTTGTGACCCCATGAATTGCAGCACGCCAGGCCTCCCTGTCCATCACCATCTCCCGGAGTTCACTCAGACTCACATCCATTGAGTCCGTGATGCCATCCAGCCATCTCATCCTCTGTCTTCCCCTTCTCCTCCTGCCCCCAACCCCTCCCGGCATCACTCTTTTCCAATGAGTCAACTCCTTGCATGAGGTGACCAAAGTACTGGAGTTTCAGCTTTAGCATCATTCCTTCCAAAGAAATCCCAGGGCTGATCTCCTTCAGAATGGACTGGTTGGCTCTCCTTGCAGTCCAAGGGACTCTCAAGAGTCTTCTCCAACACCACAGTTTAAGAGCATCAATTCTTTGGCGTTCAGCCTTCTTCACAGTCCAACTCTCACATCCATACATGACCACAGGAAAAACCATAGCCTTAACTACCTTCATTGGCAAAGTAATGTCTCTGCTTTTAAATAATGTTGTCTAGGTTGGTTATAACTTTTCTTCCAAGGAGTAAGCATCTGTTAATTTCATGGCTGCAGTCACCATCTGCAGTGATTTTGGAGCCCCCCCAAATAAAGTCTGACACTGTTTCCACTGTTTCTCCATCTATTTCCCATGAAGTGATGGGACCAGACGTCATGATCTTCATTTTCCCAATGTTGAGCTTTAAGCCAACTTTTTCATTCTCCACTTTCACTTTCATCAAGGGGCTTAGTTGGAAGGAAGTTAACTGGCCAGGTACCTTTTTTTTTTTTTTTTGTACAGAAGGGAAATTATAGACTGCATATGGATACCTAGGGGAATCATGCTGGAGAGGCTGAAGATCCAAGATCAGCTGTGGATAATGTTTGGGGCATGGTTCTTGAGTAGAACCATGTTTGTGATGGGGTTTGTATTCCCCAAAGTTACTGTCCCTATTTTTATCTTTAGATGTATCTCCTCATCTGAGGACTGGAATTAAAAAACAGTGGAGTAGGTCTGGATTATTTCTAAGCATCCTTCTGACTTGAATATTCTACAAATTTATTCCTGTTAGTCATGCCTTTGCTATTAAACAGAGATGAAGGGAGATGTATCCTGAGGCTGTTTACTCTCATATTAAATGTGCAAAATTTGAAGATGAATCTAAAAGATATTTAAGTCTGTTTTCTCCAAGGGAATATTTTTATGGTTTATTTATGAAGTCATCTGTATTGTTTTATGTGGGAAAACAGGTTTCATCAGTTCTTTAAATTACAAATCCACTTGTAGAAATTATAACTTTTAGAAGTTGAGACTGCAATAAAGTCACATTGGTTTCATTGCTTTAGTCTTATTATCACCGATTTTGCCAATTATCTATGAGATTCTGATACAGTGGGAGAATTCAGGATGTTAAATTCACTAACAGCAATAAGTAGTATGGAAACATATCCATTTCTGATCCATGTTAACTACTGTATTTTTTACTATTCTTTGGTGCTGGAAGTTTTCAGGTGAAATTCCCAGACTAGAGATTAAAATAGCCATATTAGTAGCAATTAGTGAGAATGTTACTGTTATTAATGCTATAATGTTATCAATATTTGTATGTAATATTATCAATATTTTATGTTGTATGTAATGTCATCAACCTTTGTACGTTATCAATGTGATATGTTATGTATGTAATATAATGTTACATAACATACATTACATTTTATATAACAGTTACATAATTGTAATTGTAACAGTGTAATGTAATGTAAATGTAGTATAATGTAAAGTAACATTGTACATTACATTATACATACATACGTACATTACAATAACATTATGTATGTAATGTAATGTTATCAACATTTTATGTTGTAGGTAATGCTATTAATATGTTATCAATATTTGNGTAACATTGTAATGTAATGTAAATGTAGTATAATGTAAAGTAACATTGTACATTACATTATACATACATACGTACATTACAATAACATTATGTATGTAATGTAATGTTATCAACATTTTATGTTGTAGGTAATGCTATTAATATGTTATCAATATTTGTATATAATGCTATCAATATTTTATGTTATCAATATTTTAGTAGAAACTAGCTAAATTATATTTAGTGCTTGGGCTTCTCACTGTGATGGCTTCTCTTGCTGCGGAGTGTGGCTCCAGGTGTGTGGGCTTCAGTAGTTGTGGCGTATGTGCTAAGTTGCTCTGTGGCATGTGAGTCTTCCCCAAATATGAATCAAAGGTGTGTCCCCTGGATTGGCAGGCAGACTGTTACCACTGTACCACCAGAAAAGTCCCTCATTGCTGAAAATTTCAAGCAGAAATAAATGTAGTACTTTTTCACTGCTAATGAAATACAAACCCAGATTTGTGTGTTATTACTCTTGCTCTCCAAACATTGAATTGATTGTTTAGCTAGCTATTTTGGGAACCAGGATGTGGAAAAGTAGATAAATTGAGTCAAAACCTGAGAACACTGTATTAACTATTCCCACTGATAGACTACTGATTTATGCAAAGGCAGGATACATCTTTATGCCCTGATATCATGTATCATAACATATCAGATATGTTATGATATAAGCTTTGATACAGATCTGTAGAATCAGAAAGGGTTGGGCATGAGAGACTGCTGATTGATAGGAACTCTTAAGTTATTTCAGTAGTAATGAAGATATTCAATATATACACTGTCTATGTGAATAATAGTTTGCTTTGCAAGGCTTCCCTGGTGGCTCACTGGTAAAGAACCTACCTGCCAATGCAGGAGAACCAGGTTTGATCCCTAGGTTAGGAAGATCCCCAGAAGAAGGAAATGATNAAGCTTTGATACAGATCTGTAGAATCAGAAAGTGTTGGGCATGAGAGACTGCTGATTGATAGGAACTCTTAAGTTATTTCAGTACTAATGAGGATATTCAATATATACACTGTCTATGTGAATAATAGTTTGCTTTGCAAGGCTTCCCTGGTGGCTCACCGGTAAAGAACCCTACCTGCCAATGCAGGAGAACCAGGTTTGATCCCTAGGTTAGGAAGATCCCCAGAAGAAGGAAATGATAACTCGCTCCAGGTATTCTTGCCTGGGAAATCCCATGGACAGAGGAGTCTGGTGAGCTACAGTCGATGTGATGGCAAAAAAGAAGGAAATGACTTAAAGACTCAACAACAACATTTTGCTTTACAAAATGAACCCATTAATGTTGTTTTGGTAGTTTCTCTGACCCATTCTTGTTGAGAAAGTGGTTCCTATAACCTCAGGGTCATAGGACAAAAAATCATGAAAAATCACGTAAGAAGCATAGAGCTTGGCATCTAGTAGACACTCTAGCTGAAAGTACAGGCTCAAAGGATGCTAATGAGAATGGAAGCTGTTGGTTTAGCAGGACAGAACAACCCGCCTACCAGTGCAGGAGACATAAGAGATAGGGGTTGATTCCTGGGTCAGGAAGATCCCCTGGAGGACGAAATGGTAACCCACTCAGGTATTCTTGCCTGGAGGACCCCATGGACAGAGAAGCCTGGCTGGCGGGCTATAGTCCTTAATGTCACAAAGAGTTGGACATGACTTAAACAATTTCACTCACGTGCATGCATGATGCATTTTTGCTGTTACTTTCAACTTAAAATAGTGTCTATTAACTCAATATATATATTTTAAATTGAAGTATAGTTGTTTGAGTTAGTTTTAGGTAAACAACAAAGTGATTCAATTATACATATATATGTACATATTCTTTTAAAAATTCTTTTCCATTATAGGTTATTATATTGAATGCAGTACTTTCCTCCCCCCCGCCCATTTTTTGGTTGCACCATGTGCATGTGGGACCTTAGTTCTCAGACCAGGGGTTGAACCTACACCCCTGCACTGGAAGGGCAGAGTCTTAACCCCTGAACCATCAGGGAAGTCCCTGAATATAGTTCCCTGTGCTAAAGAGTAGATCCTTGTTTATTTAGTTTATGTGAAGTAGGGTGTATCTGTTACTAATCTTTAATGTTTGAAAAGTGATCATTCTTTAACCTTCAGAATGAACTATGTAAATTCCTGAGAACCAATAATTTTCATGAATATTGATAAGTTATATATTACATCATGATTTCTAGCATAATCAAGTGAGACAAAGTATCATACTTAATTTTTGACTTACCTTGGCGAGAACTCTCTTAGTAAAAAAAAACTTCTTTTTGGGTAATGAAAATAAAACCCCAGTTTAAGTTAGATTCTTTCTAAATTGTATTAACTGATAGTTAATACAAGTAAAAACTGTCATTTGTTTCATTATTATCCCAACTGGGATGCTGCTGCTGCTGCTAAGTCACTTCAGTCGTGTCCAACTCTGTGTGACCCCATAGACGGCAGTCAACCAGGCTCCCCCGTCCCTGGGATTCTCCAGGCAAGAACACTGGAGTGGGTTGACATTTCCTTCTCCAATGCAAGAAAGTGAAAAGTGAAAGGAAAGTCACTCAGTCGTGTCCAACTCTTTGTGACCTCATGGACCGCAGCCTACCAGGCTCCCCTGTCCGTGGGATTTTCCAGGCAAGAGTACTGGAGTGGGGTGCCATTGCCTTCTCTGCCCAATTGGGATAATTGATAATATAAGCTGAGTGAAAACTAAAACTGTGAACTATTTACCAGTTTGAAATAGTTTTTAAAAATAAAATTATTTTGTTCTTTGATTATATATTTCACTTACCAGAATTCACTAACGGATTTCATGTGGAAAGCATCAGTTCAGTTCAGTTCAGTCAGTCATGTCTGACTCTTTGCGACCCTATGAATCCCAGCACGCCAGGCCTCCCTGTCCATCACCAACTCCCAGAGTTCACTCAAACTCATGTCCATCGAGTAGGTGATGCCAACCANACAAGAAGTGATTCTACTGCCTCAAAGATTTACAGATATTGGTGTGGCTTAATCATGTATGATTAATTTATACATTCATTAAATGTGATTCCTGATAGAGTCCAAAGGAGATTCCTTTCACTGAGTCATTGAAAAATCTGTTGGTGAGGAAAGCCATAGCATACTCTTTGCTATTCTTTGTAATATGATTATGAGAGTTGTATTGATATGGCTTCAGATTCTAATGTGGGCTTCCTTCATAGGTCAATCAATAAAGAATCTGCCTGCAGTTCAGCAGACCTGGTTTTGATTGCTGGGTTGGAAAGATCCCCTGGAGAAGGAAATGGCAACTCACTCCAGTATCCTTGCCTGGAAAATCCCAGGGACAGAGGAGCCTGATAGGCTGTAGCCCATGGGGTTTTAAAGAGTCAGGCATGACTGAGTGACTAACACTTTACTTGTTCATATTCTAATATGTATGATGAAATCTCAGAATCCAGAGGCCAAAAAGGATCCATGTAATGCATAGAAGCAAGGGTACTGTGTGTTTGGTTTTCTTTTTTAACAGTTAATAGTAATCATAACTTTTGGTAAGTGCTCATAGAATACCAAAGATTAACATAGACAGCCCAGTAAGGCCTTACTTTAATTTTTAGGCTTATAAATACAATCTTTATAGCATAAGATTTATGTTACAGTTATTATAAAGAGTGCATTGTTTATAATTAAAGCTATTTAGAATACTAAAGGTAAAATTGAGGCTGNGCTTTAAGTCAACTTTTTCACTCTCCTCTTTCACTTTCATCAAAAGGCTTTTTAGTTCCTCTTCACTTTCTGCCATAAGGGTGGAAAGCATATTGGTTTCCAAAAACACACTTTTTTTTAAAGAAGCCTTTATAAGATATTGGAAGTTGCTATGAGAACCGTGGAGATCTGAGAGTTGTAATTGTGAATAACTTTCCACTCTTTTGGGGATGAATCTGCCCTTTTGATCATCTCCCACTCTCTACTACTGGAAAAAAGTGGAGAACATTGGCTAGGTCTTTTTTTGTTTTGTTTTTTTGGCATGAGAAACATATATAGCTATAGTTTCAGACCAGGAGCTGACTGTGGCTCAGATCATGAAATCCTTATTGTCAAATTCAGACTGAAAATGAAGAAAGTAGGGAAAACCACTAGGCCATTCAGGTATGGCCTAAATCCAATCCTCTACGATTATACAGTGGATGTGACAAATAGATTCAAGGGTTTAGATCTGATAGTCAGAGTGCCTGAAGAAGTATGAACAGAGGTTCATGACATTGTACAGGAGGCAGTGATCAAAACCATCCCCAAGAAAAAGAAATGAAAAAAGGAAAAATGGTTGTTGGAAGAGGCCTTACAAATAGGTGAGAAAAGAAGAGAAGCTAAAGGCAAAGGAAGGAAAGATATACAAATTTGAATGTAGAGTTCCAAAGAATAACAAGGAGAGATAAGAAAATCTTCCTTGGTGATCAATGCAAAGAAGTAGAGGAAAATAATAGAATAGGAAAGACTGGAGATCCCTTAAAGAAAATTAGAGATACCAAGGGAACATTTCATGTAAAGATGAACACAATAAAGGACAGAAATGGTATGGACCTAACAGAAGCAGAAAATATTAAAAGAGGTGGCAAGAATACACAGAAGAACTATATGAAAAAGATCTTCATGACCCAGATAATCACAATGACTGTGATCACTCACTTAGAGCCCGACATCCTGGAATGCAAAGTCAAGTGGGCCTTAGGAAGCATCACTACGAACAAAGCTAGTGGAGATGATNATGGCAAATAGATGGGGAAACAGTGGAAACAGTGTCAGACTTTATTTTTTTTTGCTCCCCAAATCACTGCAGATGGTGACTGCAGCCATGAAATAGTAAGATGCTTACTCCTTGGAAGGAAAGTTATGACCAACTTAGACAGCATATTAAAAAGCAGAGACATTACTTTACCACCAAAGGTCCATCTAGTCAAGGCTATGGTTTTTCCAGTGGTCATGTATGGATGTGAGAGTTGAACTATTATGAAAGCTGAGCACTAAAGAATTGATGATTTTGAACTGTGGTGCTGGAAAAGACTCTTGAGATTCCCTTGGACTGCAAGGCGATCCAACCAGTCCATCATAAAGGAAATCAGTCTTGAATGTTCATTGGAAGGACTGATGAAGCTGAAACTCCAATAGTTTGGCAAAGAGCTGACTCATTTGAAAAGACCCTGATGCTGGGAAAGATTGAAGGTGAGAAGAGAAGGGGACGACCGTTGGAAGGCATCATCGACTCAATGGACATGAGTTTGAGTAAACTCTAGGAGTTGGTGATGGATAGGGAGGCCTGGCATACTGTAGTCCATGGGGTCACAAAGAGTCGGACATGACTGAGTGACTAAACTGTACTGAATGAAGTTTTTATAGTTTATTTTATGTACTTACAGATTTATATGTTTCTTCTTCTTTTAATATAATATGTCCATTTTCCTGTTTGTCTTTCTTTTCTTACAAATCCATTTGTACATGTTCTTGTAATATGTTTTATAATACTCCTTTTTGTATGAATTCAAATAGTTCCTTCCCACCTATAAGTTTCTATTCACTTTGCTTAAAATAGGTTTTAATGAGTTCATATATGTCTATTTTTTCTTTTATAGTTTGTAGTTTTTTATATCCCCCTCTTGATTTCATCAGTATATTTTGTGTGTTTTCTCTAAAAATTTAGATATCTGTTTATTTAAGTTATTAGTCCATCAAGAACTTCTTGTTTTATTTGTTTGCTTGGAGAGAAGTAGAGCTCTGATCTTTTTCTTTCCCTGTTGTTGCTGTTCAGTTGCTACGTCGTGTCTGATTCTTTTCAACCCCAGGAATGACGGCATGCCTGGTTTTCCTGTCCTTCCCTGTCTCCTGGAGTTTGCTCGCATTCGTGTCCATTGACTCGGTGATACTATCTAACCATCCCATCCTCCGCTGCGCTCTTCCTTCTGCCTTCAGTCTTTCCCAGCA
Organism: Neotragus pygmaeus; assembly: GCA_006410875.1. Taxonomy (NCBI): domain Eukaryota; kingdom Metazoa; phylum Chordata; class Mammalia; order Artiodactyla; family Bovidae; genus Neotragus; species Neotragus pygmaeus. Next base: position 1,216,957 of record SJYV01047685.1, on the reverse strand, counting down.
TCGGGGTCTTTTCCAGTGAGTCGGCCCTTCGCATCAGGTGGCCGAAGTGTGGGACTTTCCCCGTGTGGATGGGCGGTCATTCCTGTACTTCATTCCGTGGTCTGTGCTTGGCTCACGGGATTGTAGTTTATTATAGTGGAAGCTCTCGTAGGTATGTGAATTTATTTTAAGGCCACTTATTCTGTTACTTTGGTTTATTTGTCTGTCCCTTCAACCATATACACTGTTAAATCTCTTTAGTTTTTAAAGCCTGATATCAGTTAAGCTAAGGCCTCTCTTCTGCTGCTGTTTCAAAACTGCCTTGACAGATATTGACCTATAATTCATCCACACATGTTTTAGCATAAAATTGCCATATTCCATCAAAAACGCTAAGATTTTGATGAAAATTGCTTTGACTTTATAGGTGAATGTGTAAGAGTTGCCTTTAGAGCCTTCAAGTATATGAATATGATACATTTCTCATTTACATATGTTTTATTTTATTATATTCAATGAAGTTTTAGTATTTTATGCTAAAGTATTATATACCTTTATTGGGTTTAATCATTGCTCTTATTTGTGCTATTATAAATGTAACTGCTCAAACTCAGATTTCTTAATAATTTGTTGCTCACATAACAGAATATAATTATTTTTTAATATGCTGATTTTGTATTTAGCCATTTTGCTGAACAATCTTATTAATTATAGTGATTCATTTATTGGTTTTCTTGGATTATCTGTGTGGGTAGTCTGTGAATAAATCTTATTTTGGTTTTATTCTTTTAATTCTTATCCTTTAAAATTTTTGTATTTTTTTACTCTGATAAAATGTTTTTAAATAGAATAGAATAGAAACAGTGAAAGCAGGATAGCAACATCATGAGTATTTGCCTCATGCATGGACTTGAAGCTCAGCAGCCCTCTCATCTGTGCTCCGGCTCCATCTCTGGTTGTCTATTTATTTTGATCTCCATTTTTCCCTCAGTGACCATGGAATCAAAATTTGGAAAAAATTTTAAAATCAGTGACCATGGAATAAAAATTTGGAAAAAAATTTAAAAATCATTAGTGATACAAAATTATTTTATTGGATGCATGAATATGATTAAGAAAGTTCCAAGGCAATATTATCTGTGGGCATTTTGGCAAGTCTGGGTTGATTTGTTTTTTTAATTGAAATATAGTTGACTGGTATACTTGAAGTGTAGTTGATTTATTAGTTTTAGGTGTATAGCAGTGATTCAGTATTTTTATAGATTATACTCCATTTTAAGTTATAAAATAATGGCTGTATTTACCTGTACTATACAATGTATCTTTAAGAGCTTATTGTTTTAATAGTCTTTAGCCAGTTTTCAGTGTACAGATTGAGTTCTAGAAAAGCTGGGGCCTATGTGGAGAGCTCTGTTTTGTCAGTCCCATGAAATGAAAAGCTGCTGCCTTCATTTCCCTTATTCAGTTTCAAGTATGTAGGTAATTTTAAAATTTAACTGCAGTTTTGTTGAGATGTGCTACCACTCCCAGCTAATTATATATAGATGTATCAAATGTGCATTTTCTTTAAAAGCCATATTATTATTTTGCCTTTATTCACCAGTGATACTTAAATAGAAGGTGGCAATAAAATGTTAATATGTAGTAGTCATATGAGAAAATAATATAGACATTTCTGAGGTATATCCTGAGATGTATTATTGCTTCTGAAAACATGAGTAAATTCAGAATGACAAGCCTACATAAACTAGGGATCTTGATCACCCAGGGTTGGCTGGCTTTGTATCCTGCTCTTGAGATAGAAGACTAGGTCTTATCATCCTTTGATTTCCCCTCCAAGTCGGGTGTAGGTTTTCAGGGTCCTTAGGAACTTCAGGAAGTTTAGCATTTTCTCAGGTATATATGTTTAATGTGTGGCTAGAGGCCCAGCACCCTCAAGAGCTATGCATTCAGAGAGAGATTTAAGGTCCTGTTCTGACATTTTTCATTTGGCCATCCTTGTTCAAATGCAAAGCCCTGGGAAGGTATACTCAATACCTCATGCATACATGGAAGGTGCTTCATCTCACAGTGAAGTAAGTCTAGTTAAGGTTGGACAGGGTGTAACATTTTACAAGCAAAGAGAATGCACATTCTCCTAATAGCATCTTGAAAGCCGAGTTTGGAGAGGGAAACTCCCATCTTTTAAGGGACAACAGTGTGCATTGATCAAGGGAAGTGAGATGGGAGGCAAGCCCTCAGCGCTGAGGTCAGGTTTCCAGCCTCATTTGTGCCTCTGTAGAACATTTGCTTTGTGGTGGACCAGTCACATCCCAGTTATTATGGAGGACCTTGCAGAGTAGAAGCTCAGTGAGAATCTATTTTGACCCAATGCACTGCCACAGATGTAAGCCTCTTTTTTTGGACTCTTCATTACTCATCAAGAGAAGAAGCCATGCTTATTTGTTTTCCTGTGCCACGGAGAAGTGAAGAAAACAGGGGCTCAGCCTGTGAAATTTGATGCCAACACCATAGGACCTCCATGAAACTTTAACGTAGGGGACACATCCCCTAAAATTCTTATCAGGCATGTGGTGAGAGGATTCCACATACATAATTCTATTTAGCTATTGAGTGACATTATAAGAGATGAATCCACTGATTTTCAGGTGAGGAACCTGAAACAATGGGCAGTTAAGGCATTGGCTGAAGTCATAGAGACATGTTGTATGGAACAAAGGGAGTATTCCAACCCTAGAGTCCAACTGCAAAATGTATGCTTGTAACCACTGTGTTGTTGTTCAGTTGCAAAGCTGTGTCTGACTCATTATGACTCCATGGATGGCAGCATGCCAGGCTTCCCTGTCCTTCACTATCTCCTGAAGTTTGCTCAGATTCATGTCCATTGAGTTGGTGATGCTATCTAACCATTTTGCTCTCTGCCACCCTCTTCTCCTTTTGCCTTCAATCTTTCTCAGCATCAGGGTCTTTTCCAGTGAGTTGGCTGTGCTGCTTTTAAAGCCCCTACTCTTCCTCTTGCAGGCTTAATAGGAGAAATAAATAAACACATCTTTGTAAGAAAACTTTCTTCAAAATGTGATGTGGTTTAAAAATGAAAGTTATTGTAGTAGGTCCAGTTCATTGATGTTTTCTGTTAATGTAAAGGGTGCAATATTCATTAACACTTATTTAAACTATGTAGCACCTGCTCTTTGTAGAATGTATTCTTAAAACAGTCCATTACTCCATAGAGCAGTTCCTATTCTCCTGGTGCTCGAATCTGCATATCTACTGCCAAAAATATCCTTCCCTTAAGTAATTGCAAAAATGCCTTTATCAGTGCCATCTAACCATTTATACCTAAGCAGGAAAAGTTCCCCAAGTGGCTTCATCAGTGAAAGCTTGCTTTTTGTTACTACCTTTTCCGGAGGTATGTGTAATAGGTGGCCCTGTGGTGGATCAGATTCACTGGCTCCTTCTACCTGCCTTACTTTGCCTGGAGGATTCAGAGACCTCCATCCCACGGTTCAGGACTTCCCAGGTGGCTCAGTGGGTAAAGAATCAACCTGTAATGCAGGACACGCAGGAGTTGCGGATTTGATCCCTGGGATGGGAAAATCCCCTGGGAGGAAGGCATGGCATCCCAGTCTAGTATTTGCACCTGGAGGATACTATGGACAGAGGAGCCTGGAGGGCTATAGTCCATAGGGTTGCAAAGAATCAGATATGACTAGAGTGACTGAGCATGCATGCACATATCTCATAGTTCAATCAGAGTCCTCACTCACAAACCCAGAGGATCCAGAGATACTATGGAGCTCTAGAGGTGTCTGCTTCTTCTGGAAGAGCTGACAAATGAAGCCTCTCAGTTTCAGATTGGAAACTCTTCTTGGACCTGTGTCCTTGTGTCCTAAGACACATCTTAGAATTTCAGAGCAGGACTTAGTTTCCAGAGGGCAGCTAGTGATCTTGATCTAGCTGGTAACCCTGTGGCAGAAGTGCTCCCAACTGGCCCACTTCACACGTGGAGAATTGTGCTTAAAAGGCGTAAGATGGCAAACATCCCCTCTCCATCACAAAGGGAAGAGTCTTGAACTTTTCCTGTCACTGGTGAATCTCAGCACTTTTTTTTTTTTTTTACCATGAAGGCAGAGTTATATAGATATATATTCAGTGAGAAAATAGCAAATATTGACAAGTTTCATTTTCTTTGTTCGCTTATGTGTGAATTTTTAATATGAATTCAGAGAATTTAAATATTTATCCTGGTCTAGATATTTCAGTGAACGAGTTTCAGAAATCTAATTTTATGTTTTTTTTTCCCTCTGCAAGATTAGATTTTTTTAAAACAAGAACATTTTTATTGACAGTAAGTATGTTTATAGAATTTTTATACACAATGTTGTGTCTGTTCTCTCTAATGCTGTTACTCAGTTATCCTGCATACAATTATATGCTTTTAATGTTATCCATGATGACATCACCGACTCGATGGATGTGAGTTTGAGTGAACTCCGGGAGTTGGTGATGGACAGGGAGGCCTGGTGTGCTACAATTATGGGGTCGCAAAGAATCGGACACAACTGAGTGACTAAACTGAACTGAACTGATGTTGGTTTATATAAATCTGCTATTAAAATATATTCTATTCCCTCTGAGCTAAAAAAGGACGAGATAATGACAATTTCTTCTTCTTCTTCTTTTTTTTTTTTGGTTATGAACTCAAACAGATGATAAGTTAGATAAATAAACTATATTCATTTTAACAGCACATATTAGTGATGCTCAGCTATGATCAATGGCTCTTTGGAAGTTGCATTCCCAATCCTTGCCTGTTCCCTTGGAGTGGGGGGTTTGTTCAGAAGAAATAGAAAACCTGGCAGATATTCTGAGGGGAGTCACACCAAGCTGGAAGGGTACAACTAGCATCCCTGAAACAGAAAAAAATGTCTTCTAGTGTGAGGAAAGGACAGTAGTTCTTTAGGAGTTTAAGAAGGGCAAGATCTTTTGTGGTTAGGTAATGACAACAACTGGGCTTCCCAGGTGGTTGTAGTGGTAAAAACAAAACAAAAAAAAACAAACCCTGCCTGCCAGTGTAAGAGACAGAAGAGATGTGGGTTTGATCCCCGTGGCGGGATGACCCCCTGGAGGAGGGCGTGGCAACCCACTCCAGTATCCTGCCTGGAGAAACCCATGGACAGAGGAGCCTGGCAGGCTGCAGTCCATTAGGTCACAAGAGTCTGAGACAACTCCAGAGACTTAGCACACACACAGGCACCATATTGGGCTTCCCTTGAGGCTCAGTTGGTAAAGAATCCGCCTGCAATGTGGGAGGCACGGGTTAGGAAGATCCGCTGGAGAAAGGAAAGGCTACCCACTTCAGTATTCTGGCCTGGAGAATTCCATGGACTGTACAGTCCATGGGGTCACAAAGAGTCGGACACGACTGAGTGATTTTCATTTTCTTTCTTTCTAGCACCATATCTTCTTTATCCATTCATCTGTCGATGAATGTTTAGGTTGCTTCTGTGTCCTGGAAGAGCTGTTTATTTTTAATTGACGTATAATCAACACAGTGTAGTAGTTTCAGATGGATGTCAGAGTGATTTGATGTTTGCTATGTGTTGTGAAAGGACCACCAAAGTACGTCTAGGTAACATCCATCACCATACAGTTACGCAGTTTTTTCTTATGATAAGAACTTTTAAGATCTATTGTCTTAGCACTTTTCAAATATTCAATATAGTGTTATTAATTATAGTCACCATGCTGTACATTACATCTCCATGACTTACTGTGTAACTGGAAGTTTGTACTGTTTGATCATCTTTACTCATTTTACCTACCCCAAGTCCTCCATTTTTGGCAACTATCTGTCTGTATCTGTAAGTTAATTGTTTTTGTTTCTGTTTTTTATAGATCGGTTATTATCAACATATAACTGAGCATATGGCAAACTGTGTTTCTTTGACAGACATTGCATTTAGCATAGTGCCTTCAGGGTCCATCTGTGTTGTCACGAATGCCAAAATTTCATTAATTTTTTTATGATTGAATAATATTCCATTGTATATCTGCACCAGGTCTTCTTTATCCATGTATCTATCAATGGACCGTTAGGTTGTTTCTGTATCTTTGGAATTATAAAAACGCTGCGGTGAATGTAGGGGTGCATACATCTTTTTGAGTTAGTTTTTGTTTTCTTCAGATATATACCCACAAGTAGAACTGCTGGATCACATGTTAGTTCTATTTTTAATTTTGGAAGAACATCTATGCTGTTTATCATAATGTCTGTACCAATTTACATTCTATCAACAGTGCATGAGGGTTCCCTTTTCTCCATATCTTGGCCAATTCTTGTTATTTCTTGTGTAAAACCTAATAATAGCCATTCTAACAGGTTTAAGTTGATATTTCATTGTGGTTTTGATATGCCTTTTCCTAATGGTTAATGATGTTGAACACCTTTTCATATTGACCATCCATGTGTCATTTTCTTGCAGAAAGATCCTCTGCCCATTTTAAAATCAAATTGTTTCTCAGCTTTGAGATGTATGAATTCTTCGTATATTCTGGATAGTAGCCTCTTGTCAGATATACTATTTGGAAATCTTTTCTCTCATTTGTTAGGTTGCCTTTTCATTTTGTTGATAGGTTCCTTTCTTGTGCAGAAATTTTAGTTCAATATAGTCACACTTGTTTATTTTTGCCATTGTTGCCTTTGATTTTGGTGTCAAATCCAAAAAATCATCACGAAGATAGATCTCTGTCAAGGAGCTTATCAACTATGTTTTCTTCTGGGAATTTTATGGTTTCACGTCTCACATTCAAGTCTTTAATCCATTTTTAGTTTTTGTGTATACTGTGAGATAGATGTACAATTTTATTCTTTCGCATGTAACAGTGCAGTTTCCCCACCACTTTTTATGGAAGACATTGTCCTTTCCCTATTGTATATTCTTCAGAGCTGGTATTTTTAAACCATCTCTATTCTCTCTGACGTGGTTAAAAGTGCCTCTTTAAAAGAAACAAAGCATGGTGAAACAGCTAAATATAATGGCAGTATTTATTGTGCTTTCATGGGCCAGGCTTTATTCTAAGTACATCTCACTTAATTATCGCATAAATCCTATGAACCACAGAGAATTAAGTGCCCTGCCTAGGACCACAGTGCAAGTAAGAAGAACTTAATCTGTGGTTAGAGAAGGGGCCTAGTGCTGATAAATTTGGGGGATGAGAAATGACTATGTCCAGGTGAAGTTGACCTCCTGAAACCTGACAGAAGATGCACGGATGTGTCAAGTTCAAGCAGGGAGGTGCCCTGCGCTAGGGAAGAAAGTCACTTCTGCACCAAAGGCACAGTAATGTGAAGCCTGAGATCTGGGAAGAAAAGCCTAGAAATGGGAGAACACAGGGAGAAGAATGGAAGGGTCTTGGGAGCCCCTAGAAAGCAGAATATCTAGACTGGTTAGTAAGGAGCAGAGATGAAAAATGGGAGAGAAGGGCCATTCTGAGGTCTGCATCACAGTGAAAAAAGTGTATTCTGCTGCAAACTTTTTGTAAGCATTGGTCCATTTTCTTTTTTTAAATATTTTAAATATTTATTTGTTTAACTTTTTTTTTTTTTTGGCTGCACCACGCAGCATGGCCTGTGGGATCTCAGTTTCCCCAACCAAGGATTGAACCCATGTCCCCTGACATGGATGCATGGAGTCCTAACCATTGGACCGCCAGGGAAATCCCCATTTTAATTAAGTCTAGTCTTTTCCAATGTGGTGTCAGAAGTTTCTCCCTCTTAGAGTCTTCACTTGAATCATCATGTCTTTCAAGAAACTCATTTCCAGGTGGGAACAACTATACTGTAGTTAATACTGCTTTAAATGTGAGGAATGAGCATGTAAAAATTCTCACTTGGATTCTGTGAAAGAGAGAATAGATCATTGATTAATGTATCATCAGATTAATCTGTCACTAGATTTTGAAGGCAGTGCTTTGGAACATGTCATATCTCTTCACAGCCTTTTTAAGATTTTCTCAGAAAAAAGTCTCTGTGAATTGATTATTGATAGTTCAACAAAGAATTTGAGAATAATATTGTGTGCAAAAAGAAAAAAAAAATTCCTTAGGAACAAATCCTGTCTTTGCTGTTTACTAGCTATGTGGTGCTGAGTAAATATTTTAATGTCTCTGAATTTGTTTTTTTCTCTGTGAAATGGGATAATAGTACTTACCTCATAGAGAAGCTCATGAATTAAGTAAAAATGGCACATGTAAAGTGACTAACACAGAGCCTGGCAGATATGAGCAAGTCTGAAATTGTGTATCATCTTCATCACCACTATCATTTGGTTCCCCTTAAAGAGACATTTATCTGTGTATTTGATAAAGGCAAATTAAATACCTTTGATAAAAATATGAGATTGTCTCCAATTTACATGGGAACTTTCTTACTCAGAGCTCATTTCACCATTATAAATGGCAGTATGGTAATTTTATTTGGTCATTGACCTAATGTACATATTATGGGGTAAATACTTGGATCTGGACTGCTCTGAGGAAGCTTACAGAAAAATGTGAAGAAGGGCACAAATGAGTAATCTTAATGCAATGTAAGTGTTATATTCAAATGTACCTATTATGGAAACACAGAGGAAGTACTTCCTATAGGGCAGGCTGCATGGGGAGGTAGAAAGGAAACTGACCTTTGAACGAAGTCGAGATGGATGACTGCTGCTACTGTTTAGATGCTCAGTTGTGTCTGACTCTTGGCAACCCCATGCGTTGGAGCCCACCAGGCTTTTCTGTCCATGGGATTTCCCAGGCAAGAATATTGGAGTGGGGTGACATTTTCTAATTCCAGAGGATCTTCCTGACCCAGGAATTGAACCCACATCTCCTGTTTGTCCTACACTGGCAGATGGATTCTTTATCACTATCGCCATCTAGGAAGATAGATGACTATTTAGCAGATAAGGGTTAAGAATACAGAAGCAGCTCCACCCACTCCCTGGCAGCATATAAAGAATATGGCATTTGCCAGACATGAGAAATGTTAACTATGAATGGAGCATGAAGGGTAGGATGGATGAGGCCAGGGTGGTGAGTGAATGCCAGAGGCATCATTTGCTATATTTAAAGGTTTTCCCTGAAATGCTGGCACAGAACATGTATAAAGCAGGAAATTCAGCTAATGAAATTTGTGTTTTAGAAAGATGATTGGAAGTGCTGCAGAGGATGGACTGGACGAAGAGAAGTGGAGGACAATTCTGTGGGTTTCTTATATTCAACATCTTTCCTGTAGTTATTTGCCAATCATATATTTTTTTGATGAAGTCTGTTCATATCTTTTTTCTTTAATTGTAGTAAAATATATATAATATGAAATTTACCATCTTAATCATTTTAAGTATAGTTCAGTGGTATTAATATATTCATAAAGCTATGCAACCATTGCCATCTATCTCTATAATTTTCATCTTGTAAAACTTAAAACTGAAACTCTATGAAAATGAAACAATAACTCCTTATTCTTTCCTTCCCTCAGTCCCTAACTACCACCATTCTGCTTTGACTATATGATTTCGATTGTACTAAGTTCAGTGCAGTTCAGTCGCTCAGTTGTGTCCAACTCTTTGCGACCCCATGAATCACAGCACGCCAGGCCTCCCTGTCCATCACCAACTCCCGGAGTTCACCCAGACTCACGTCCATTGAGTCAGTGATGCCATCCAGCCATCTCATCCTCTGTCATCCCCTTATCCTCCCGCCCCCAATCCCTCCCAGCATGAAAGTCTTTTCCAATGAGTCAACTCTTCTCATGAGGTGGACAAAGTACTGGAGTTTCAGCTT
>SJYV01047685.1:1083756-1199158 GCA_006410875.1 Neotragus pygmaeus | reverse complement strand
ACACACACACACACACACACACACACACAACCACCACCACCACCACCACCATACCACAAATGATATGTGGGGGAGAGGTAAGGTATAGAAAGAAGCTAATCAATCTCCAGAATAGTATTTCTGGAGAAGAGTAAGGCCTCTCACTGAGACAGTTTTTACAAGCATGGTAAGAATATTATTATTTTCATAATGATTTAACCTTTTGCTACAAAAAAAATATGTGCTAGGCACACATTTTTCAAATATCTTCCTAGGCAAAAGAGCTTCTACTCCCAAGCAAAAAATAATGTGGAAATCATCCGTATTATTTCATGGCTTTTCAATTTTGAATTTGTTTTCTTACTAATGACAGTGTTTCTCTAACCTAGATATCAGTCTCTTATGATATTTATGTTTATTCACTGAGCAGATTAGTGATTTTAAAAAGCCACTTTTCACAACAGTAAGTGAATAACATGACTCCTTTGGAAATATCAACTCAACTTTGTGGTGTCCTTTTTGGGCATTCGATGGTATGCATGGTCCTGAAAGACTTAATGAAAATTAATACAAGCAGTTGAAGTTACATAAATGCTCTCTCCTTATACAGAATTCAGAGGTTTAGGCTTAAGCCCTTGCCAAGCAAAAGATGTTGCCCACTGTTCAGTTCTACAAAGATTAAGTCATTAGCCCCTGTAGCCATTGTCCAAAAGTACACCCCTGAAAAAAAAATAAGAGTGATGAACAGGATAAGGTACTCTGTGCTTTGGCAAAACAGACCTTCTAGATGGTTAGACATCTCAGAAAGAATTTTAATGAAACCAAATTCTTGCATCTTCCCATTCATGGGGGAGAAAAGCACTAAAACCATTAACTGAGATACCTGTTCCTTCTGACTAGTAGTGACCTTTTATTAAGACATGTGCTTGACTACATGCATTCCCTATCCAAAATCCATTGTGTATACTGGCTGCTCCATTTGCTTCTTCAGAGTAATTCCTCAGAGCTGCTCTAGGCTGCGTAGTCCTCTGTAAGACCCTGAATAAAACTCAACTCACAGCTGAAAAAATATGCAGCATTTTAAATATAAATATGCTTTAGAAAGCTAAGCAGACTACAAGGTAAAAGGTATATAACTAAAAGCTAAATATTCACATACCTTGAATCCAATTGTCGGCTTCGGTTACCCTAGCATTTTGGAGATTAGTGAGGTCATCTGTATCCTATACAACTTCAAGGGAAGCTATTTTCATGGACTTACTTTGGCCCATTATGGCATTCAATGTAGTTGATCTCCAGGGAAATAATTTTTAACTGAGTTTGAAAGGATGAATATAGAGATTATTAACTCTTCCTCAAAAAAATTAGAAACGATGTTTCTGTCAAATGAGATCATTTTCTCCCTGTGCATTAAAGAATAATATGAGGAAACCATTAGCTACATCACTGTACTTAAATCTTGCTTGGATATTGGCACTCCCTTACTCAAATTTTTCAGTGGTTTTTCAGCTCAGAATTTAAAATTAATTCCATATCCCAGCATTGAGTCTTTCCATCAGATTGAACTTGAGCTGATGCAGCTAGTGTGCTGCCTTGGAGCTGATAAGTTTGGGTGGGAGTTGGGGTTGGGGTTTACAATCTCTGATACAAGGTTTTGGAAAGAAGCAGCCTTACAGCACCTTCAGCCAAGCAGCTGTGCCACCTACACTGAGAATGACTGAAAGAGGGCTTCCAGGGGAGAGACGCTGTCAAAGGAAGGAGAAAAGGACAGTCAGGAGGTAGGAGGAAGGAAGGAAAGAAGGGAGCTAAGTTATTTACAGATTGTACTCAGACTTCAGGCTCAGACACTAGGTGTGCCGAAGCAATATGTGCTGGACCCTGCTTGTTGTCCAGTCCGATATCTACCATCAACGTCAGTCTTTTGGGTAGGCTTCTATTATAATACCTTGGAAAGATTTTTTCTCAACTCTCATTACAGTTGGGTTTGCCATAGGATCGTGGCATTTGGTAAATGGAAATCTGTATTACTGCTTCCTCCCTACGCTTTCCTTCTTGCTTCACATACTGAGACAGTATGTAGAACTGCAGTTGCTCAGGGGTCACCTTCTGAACATAAAGAAGAGACAATGCCATGGCCAGTCTTCCCTGAGTGTCTGCCTACTGCCAGCCTTCAGGTCATTTGGGAAAAAAACAAACCCTGATTTGGAGTCACAGTCTCTGTTACATGCATCCAAATGCATTCCTAATTGGTAAACTGTCCCCCTCTCAGATTACAGTGGCATTCGTCTTCTGTTCTCCAATAATCTCACTCCCAATATTGAAAGAGAAAAAAATGTATATAGAATCAAAGTTCCATCCCAACACTTCTTGAAATCTGAAATTTTCATCCTTCTTAGCCAGGATGATCCCCATATATGACGTGTTTAGCAGTTGCTTGTTGAATGGATGTGAAGGATAGGAAAACCCTATACAAATGTAGTGGTGGAAACCTGTTCGAGCTCTCTGACTTGGTTGTTCCATAATGCAAAGTAACATTCTACCCTAAGATCAGCACCCATCTCTGCTTATACAAGCTGTTGTCTTCCTTCTTAGTGTTGTGGGGATCCATTTTTGTACTTGGCTGCCTTTTCTGATGGGAAAAAATGAGGTCTGAGTTTCTTATAGTACAGTGTGAACTTTGACAACATTTTTGAAAAGCACAAAATAATTGAGAAATACATTGACCAGATAACGGTTTACATGGAACTCAGTCACAATTCCCTTATGTCTCCTTGGAGACAGCAAGGTTTGATAGTTGAGGGAGAGGTCATTAAAACCAAACAGAATTAGGTTTGAAACTCATAGTTGTCATTGTCATTACTGGCTGTGTGAGGTTGAAAAACTTAGTTAACTTCTCTAAGCAAGCATTCCTTTCTTTGTAAATTAAAAGTAAAAATGTCTGTTTCGTAGAGTGACTGAAACTAAATTAAGCCATATGTACATAATGTGTTTGGCGTATAGTAAGGAATTATTAGTAAATAATAACTTTTGTATTAATGGTTGGAATTATCCTGTAATGGTTGGAAGATATGATTGTGTCAGGATAAAATAAGAAATCTAATAAGTCAAAAGTGAAAGTCACTTAGTTGTGTCCGACTCTTTGAGACCCCATGGATTGAATTCTTCAGGCCAGAATACTGGAATGGGTAGCCTTTCCCTTCTCCAGGGGATCTTCCCGACCCAGGAATCGAACCAGGGTCTCCTGCATTGTAGGCAGATTCTGTATTAACTGAGTTATCAGGAAAGTTAGCTTGCACCTCTCTCTCTCTGTATTTTTTAGAAAAATGGTTTTAGTTTATAATAAACTTTTATCTTCCTTGAGATGCTTCTGATTAGTTACTCTGATCCTTTAAAACCTATCACTACAGAATTTCCTATGACCTCTGTGTGCCTTGCATATTGTCTACTGGAGCCTCCAAAGATGATCAGCTTCAGAGAGTTCATTATGTAAAATTAATAGAGAGTTTTTAAAATTGCATAAATATAATTAAAGACATCTTCTAGCCAGTAGTTAGATGCTGCTGAGACTGTTCTGCTTTTTGGATTGATATTCTCTCACTTTGAGGGTTCCCAGGAACCCTGCAGTGAAGATGATAACCTTCACCTATGACTCTACAAAATGATTAATTACTGTTCATGTGTAATGAGCTAATTAAAACTTGGGGGGCATTCTGTCTCTTCTAATGGCTTATCTAATTATCTGAAGGAGGCTTTTACCATCTCGAGAGGTATTACAACTGGCCTTTGTGAACTAAGGAACCACCTCAAAAAACAATAGGGCATCTCCCATGTTGAACAACTCCTCTGATGAATGTTCCCTCTGAAAAAACAGCCCTCAGATATAAATCCTGCGTTGAAATCATAGGGGAACTCTGACACAGTTTCTAATATACTAGTTACTCCTTTTTGATTGTCATAGGCATTTTCAGAGATCAGAGCAGAAACAGAACAGCTTTTTACTCAAATCCTTGCCTTGAGGTTGATTTTTCTCCAGAAAGAAAGATGTCTCTGGGAAAATGGCCAAAGGTGTCCCTTAGAAAAAGATTACAAGAGCGCCTCATCTAGTGAGATAGAATGAGGCTGTTTGGCTCCACCAGACCTTTGCTTGTTTCTTTAATCAGGAAGTATCATGGAAAATGGAAGTGGCAATAATGTTAACAATAATTATAACTGAGTTCAATGAATGGTGGCAGTAGGGAGGGTGTTCAAGAAACAGACATGGTACAGATGATTTATACAAACTTTTAGGTCACAGCTTATATAGCTCTGGGTCTTACGACTTATGTCCAGGCAAGAGAAACAGTCTGTGCCTATGTGACCTGTGTTTTAGGTAAAACATGTAGATGAAAGTCTAATAAGTGAAAGGAAACTAAAAGGAAATTCAGACATACCCCAGAAGGAAAATTTGAGCTATACCGAAACCTTGCTCTAGAAAATGAGAAAGCTATTTTCTACTTTAATGGAGGATATTGTCAAGATTTGATTTTCTCTTGGAGTTAAGCAACTTTTTTCCTTTAAAAGAACTAACAATAGTCATTTTTACATACATTTAAGGTGAGGCAATAATAATACAGGTTTGTGTTATCAAAAACAAGTACTGATCAAATTACTTTTAGGTGTTGGGAGATGCAGTTATGAAACTGCATCTGGCTGAAGGGAGAGGAAACATTTTAAGGTGGAATTTGAGTGGGACCATGTGGGCTTCCCTGGTGGCTCAGAGGTTAAAGCATCTGCCTGCAATGAGGGAGACCTGGGTTCGATCCCTGGGTTGGGAAGATCCCCTGGAGAAGGAAATGGCAACCCACTTCAGTATTCTTACCTGGAGAAGCCCATGGATGGAGGAGCCTGGGCTACAGTCCACGGGGTCGCAAAGAGTCGGACACGACTGAGCTCCTTCACTCATGTAGGTTTTAGGGGGATGGAGGCAGGGAGGAACAGAATGAATATTCAGTTCAGTTCAGTTCAGTCACTCAGTCATGTCCGACTCTTTGCGACCCCATGAATTGTAGCACGCCAGGCCTCCCTGTTCATCACCATCTCCCGGAGTTCACTGAGACTCGCGGCCATTGAATCCGTGATGCCATCCAGCCATCTCATCCTCGGTTGTCCCCCTCTCCTCCTGCCCCCAATCCCTCCCAGCATCAGAGTCTTTTCCAGTGAGTCAACTCTTCGCATGAGGTGGCCAAAGTACTGGAGTTTCAGCTTTAGCATCATTCCTTCCAAAGAAATCCCAGGGTTGATCTCCTTCAGAATGGACTGGTTGGATCTCCTTGCAGTCCAAGGGACTCTCAAGAGTCTTCTCCAACACCNTATGAAGACCTACAAGACCTTTTAGAACTAACACCCCCAAAAGATGTTTATTATTAGAGAAAAACAAATCAAAACTACAATGAGATATCACCTAACATCAGTCAGAATGGCTATCATCAAAACAAATCCACAAATAATAAATTTTGGAGAGGGTATGGAGAAAAGGTAACTCTTGTACTGTTGGTGGGAATGTAAATTGATATAACCACTCTGCAAATCAGTGTGGAGCTTACTTAAGAAGCTAGAAATAAAACTAGCACATAATCCAGCAATCCCATTCCTGGGCATATACTATGAGAAACAATAATTTAAAAAGACACCTGTACCCTGATTTTCATTGAAGGATTGNTGTAAATTGATATAACCACTCTGCAAATCAGTGTGGAGCTTACTTAAGAAGCTAGAAATAAAACTAGCACATAATCCAGCAATCCCATTCCTGGGCATATACTATGAGAAACAATAATTTAAAAAGACACCTGTACCCTGATTTTCATTGAAGGATTGTTTACAATAGCCAGGGTGTGAAAGCAACCCAGATGTCCATTGATAGATGAATGGTAAAGTTGTGGTACATATATACAGTGGAATATTACTCAACCTTAAAAGGGAAAAAATTGGATCATTTGTAGTGATATGGATGAACCTAGAGCCTGTTGAAATAGAGACATAGACATAGAAAGTGGACTTGTGGACACAGCAGGGGAAGGAGAGGGTGGGGTGAATTGAGAGGGTACCATTTACATATACCATGTGTAAAATAGATAGCTAGTGGGAAGCTGCTCTAAAGTACAAAGAGCTCAGCTCAATGCTCTGTGGTAACCTAGAGGGGTAGAATGGGAGGATGAGAGGGAGACTCAAGTGAGAGGTGATATATGTGTACTTATAGCTGATTCACATTGCTGTACAGCAGAAGCTAACACTACATTATACTCCAATTAAAGAATTATACTCCAATTAAACAATTATACTCCAATTAAAGAATTTTTTTAAAGTTTGTTTTGGCTATTTGGGGACTTTTGTGTTTCTATACAAATTGTAAAAAATTTTGTCCTAATTCTGTGAAAAATGCCAATGATAATTTAATAGAGATTGCATTGAATATGAAGCTTGTATAGTCGTTTTCACAATATTGATACTTCCAATCGAAGAACATGGTATATCTCTCCATCTGTTTGTGTTGTTTTTTCATTTATTTCATCAAGGTCTTATAGTTTTCCTACATACAGATCTTTCATCTTCTTAGGTAAGTTTATTCCCAGGTATTTTTATTCTTTTTGATGCAGTGGTGAATGGGATTGTTTCCTAAATTTCTCTTTCTTATCTTTTGCTGCTAGTGTTTAGGAATGCAAGAGATTCCTATGTATTAAATTTATATCCTGAAAATTTACCAAATTCATTGAATAGCACCATTAGTTTTCTGGTGACATTCCTAGAAATTTCTGTGTATAGTATCATGTTATCTGAAACAGTGACAGTTTACTTATTTTCAATTTGAATTCCTTTTATATCATTTTTCTGTCTGATTGCCATGGTGAGGACTTTCAAATCACTGTTGAATAATAGTAGTGACAATGTACATCCTTGTTTTGCTCCTGACCTTAGAAGAAATGCTTTCAGGTTTTCACCACTGAGAATGATGCTTGCTGTGGGATTGTTGTATATGACCTTTATTATATTGAGGTAGGACCCTCATGCCCAATTACTGAAGAGTATTTTTGATAAATGGGCATTAAATTTTGTCAAACTTTATCCCTGCATCTACAGAGATTATCATATCATTTTTGACATTCGAATTGTTAACATGGCCTATCTCATTGACTGGCATGCATATAATAAATAATCCTCCAATCCTTGGGATGAAACCCACTTGATCAAGGTATCAGTTCAGTTCAGTAGCTCAGTCATGTCTGACTCTTTGCAACCCCATGAATAACAGCATGTCAGGGCTTCCTGTCCATCACCAACTCCTGGAGTTCACACAAACTCATGTCCATTGATTCAGTGATACCATCAAGCCATCTCATCATCTGTCGTCCCATTCTCCTCCTGCCCCCAAATCCTCCCAGCATCAGGGTCTTTTCCAATGAGTCAACTCTTCGCATAGGTGGCCAAAGTATTAGACTTTTAGCATCAACGTCAGTCCCTTCAATCAACACCCAGGACTGATCTCTTTTAGGATGGACTGCTTAGATCTCCCTGCAGTTCAAGGGACTCTCAAGAGTCTTCTCCAATGCCACAGATCAAATGCATCAATTTTTCAGCGCTCATCCTTTTTCACAGTCCAACTCTCACATCCATACATGATGACAGGAAAAACCATAGCCTTGACAAGACGGACCTTAGTCGGGAAAGTAATGCCTCTGCTTTTGAATATGCTATCGAAGTTAGTCAGAACTATTCTTCCAAGGAGTAAGCACCTTTTAATTTCATGGCTGCAATCACCATCTGCAGTGATTTTGGAGTCCCAAAAAATAAAGTCGGACACTGTTTCCACTGTTTCCCCAACTATTTCCCATGAAGTGATGGGACCGGATGCCATGATCTTCGTTNCTTTCTTCTACTAAAGAGGTAGTGTGCTTGCTCTTTTTAGAGAGGCCATGGCATGCCTATGCTCACATTCTTCCCTGAGAGGCAGGGGTGAAGAAAAATCACGATCTATGACATCATGAGCCCACTAGTAAATGGTTGTTTGTTTACACAGAGTCATGAAGGGAGGGTCACAGAGAACCGAGGACTCCTCTGTATTCTGCCTGTTCAGAGGACTCACATAGACTGCATGCATGCACACTCATGTCCAAATCTTTGCAACGCCATGGACTGTAGCCCACCAGGTTCCCCTGTCCATGGTGTTTTCCAGGCAAGAATACTGGAGTGGGTTGCCATTTTCTACTCCAGGGGGTCTTCCTGACCCAGGGATGGATCAAACCTGCATCTCCTGAGTTCCTGCATTGGCAGGCAGATTCTTTACCTCTTTGCCATCTGGGAAGCCCTCATACAGACTAGTGTGGAACAATAGCTAGCAATCATGGCCTCTGGGCTAGATAGTGTTGTAATCTGAACTGGCCACTGGAGGGGGCTCGAGCTTTCTTTCCAACAGCAACCATCTCCCCAGTCAAGGTGGAAACTGCTCAGGTCCCCAAGAGAGGCCACCGAAAGAGCTTCATACTGAAGTTTTTTGTGTGTTAGCCAGACTGTCAGCACTGGAGCAAGAGAGGAGATGGTGCTATTTATTGAGGCTCTGTTATTGTACCCGATGCTTCCACATGACATTGATTAAGTCTCCTCCTCGTAGCCCTGGGAAGCTGTGATTTTTGTTGCCGATTCTGTAGATCTGCGTATTAGAGACTCAATTCATTCAAACTGAGGAAAACCAGGACAAGTGGGATTTGAGGGCTATTAATACTGTGATCGCTTCAGCTTTATTTTTTCCTATTTTTGAACCTGAAACTATGGTTTACTTGTTCTAGATTGACATATGTTTTTGGAAGCAGCAAGGCTTAGTGGAAACACTCTGAGGCCCAAGAATGAAAACTAGAAAATAGGCCCTGGTCTCATTTCTATTGGTAACTAGGTTTGAAGCAGCAGGTTTATTAGAGACCTTCTCTGCATCTCAGTCCCTTCATGTATAAAATGAGACTTGTGTATCCTCTCAGGGTGACTGGAGGGAGTAAGGCCTGCATAATCATTTTAACNAAAACTAGAAAATAGGCCCTGGTCTCATTTCTATTGGTAACTAGGTTTGAAGCAGCAGGTTTATTAGAGACCTTCTCTGCATCTCAGTCCCTTCATGTATAAAATGAGACTTGTGTATCCTCTCAGGGTGACTGGAGGGAGTAAGGCCTGCATAATCATTTTAACGACCTTTACCATGATGAAGAATTACTGACAAGTAGAAGGGGTGTATATTTTGTTTGTTGTGCTTTGAGGATGAGCCGAGACAGCTGAAACTTATCTTTACCTCTCTTACCCATTCATTACCCCTTCACCCAACACAGGACAGCCGGAAATGGTGATTTCTATTTCCAACTTTTTTTTTTAAGCCTGGAAGTTTGGTCCCTGTGCTTCTGATATGCTCTCTGATTCTATCCCCTCCCGAACCAGAAACTTGAAATCAATTCCCAGCTGTTCTTACTGTTTGAGACAGTCTGTATTCTGCCCATTTAATGTGTATTTTTCTAAACAAAAAACAAAAAACAAAAAACACCACTTTCACTTAAAAAAAAAATCAACCCTTACATACATGTTTATTAAGTGTGTAAAAATATGCACAGGAATGATAAAAATCAACTTTAAGATATTAGTTTCTTCTGGGAAGAAGGGAGGCAGGAGAATGGGATCAGGATGGAAAAATGATCCAGAGGAAGCTTTAACTGAATTATGTAGTATTTTCTTAGGAAAAAAGTATCTGAAGCAAGCATGTCAAGATACTGAGTTTTGATAAGTAGGGTATTGGTTGCATAGGGATAAATTCTATTATGTATGATTTTTTGTATGTTTGAAGTACTTCATCATTTTCAAATTTATGATTAAATAAATTTGATTAATTAAATAGATTAATTATTAAATCATTTTTTAAAAAGATACCAGCAATCTAAGTGGTCCATCATCCTAAAACTTCTGCCTTCTCCACCTCCTTATCAAAACTGAGGAACAAGTTCTCTTCCTGTGAGGATGTCTGTGTGTTCTCCATTGGACCATTTTGCTAGGTTAAGATGCAAAATATCTTAAGATGCAGTCCATGTTGCAAAAGCACCTAAAAGCCCCAGAAATACCCTTAACCACCCATTCTTCATTCATGCCCTTCATTCGGTGGCATCCATCAGATGAGCACTGACCAGCCCCTGGCCAGACATGTGCAAAGCGGGCCTGAACTAGAGTCAAGACAATTTGAGTCAATAGAATACATGAGTGTAACTGACCCAGAATTGTCTACACTGCATAGGACTGCCATACCTGAGACTCTGCTTTGCTATCACTGGCTTCACCACCTTGCTCAGACTTGCAAAGCCACTCTGGATGGCTGGTTCATTCTCCTCTCGATTTAGCAGTTGAAGGCTGCAGTTTTGCCCTAGTCATGAATAAAACTGATGTGATCAAGCAGCCAGGACTTTCACAGGGCCAAGTCTCCTTTTTCTTTAGCCATAGTCATTTCCCAGGTTTTGATTTGTGTGTTTCAAGTCTGATCATTTCCTCTGCACTGAAGAGGCTGAACCTTCCATCCCATTTCTGTCTGCTCCCCTGTAGGCTCTACTGCATCACGCTCTGGACCTTCTTCATTGTCATAGGGCACTTACTGTTTGAGCTGTTTGTATCTGGAACCGCAGCTGCCACAGTTGGCATCATGGCACCCTTCACGGTGGCAAGTAAGCATCCAGTGACTCTGGAACTCCCACAGGAGCCGTCCCTGCCATCAGGACCAGCCTTATACAAGCAATATAAGAAAGTACGGTGCTTATGTCAGCCACTAATCTTGTCTGTCTGTATTTAAGGTATCTCAATCCTGGGCATGCTAGTGGGACTCCAGTACCTAGAAGCAGAACCAGGATCCAGACAAAAGAAGAGAAACTGAGGCCAACATCCCCATGTCCAAGAAGTCATCTGCCTTTGCTCACCTCTTCCTTCTCTATGCTCTTCAGTTTCATTTCTGCTCCATCATCCACTTGTAGCCTTTCACATTTGGGGTTTTCTTTAATTAAAAACTTTTAAGATATTACATGCATGCAGAAAGTCAGTGCCATTTAAATGTATGTAAAGAATCATCATTTTAGAATGAGTTCTCTGTACCTCCATCCAAATCAAGAAACTGCCAAGATATCCGAAGTCCACTGTGTGCCCTTCTCCCACACAGAGCCTCTTCCAGGACCACTTTTCCAGCCTTCTGCTCTTTCCTTTTATTTTTAACTGTTGGCTTGACTTGTGTGGTGGTAACACACAAACTGTGAAACCTGAAGCTGCTGCCTGGCCCAAAGCATGGCCACCAAGGCCTGCCTTGAGGGGTTGTCCACTCAAGTTGGGCTTCTCTCTGCTGCAGGACCCAAGACTCTGAACCATCCACGGAACAAGCAGTTCTTCCAAGAAGGGCTCCCCGGCCAGTGAGCATGGCTCCTGTCCTTGCGCCTACAGGTGGATCAGGGTTGGACGTGTCTGGGCTATTTTTAGACTCTCCAGTCAGCTACATTTGTGTAACGAGATTTGTGATAAATAGAGAAACCGTCTGCTCTGATCAGTCCTGGTACTTTGACTGTCCCTAAGCCCAGAGTGCCCCTGCCCTCCTCTAAGGCCTAGCAGAGGAAGATCCCAGCTTTCTGCAGATCAAATACACCATAATGAGTAGGACAGCGCGAGACCCAGGTAAACCTGGCTGCCTTTAGTCTCTTGTTCATTTCTCATGAAGTCAAATCTTCCTCCTCCCTGTCCCCACCTTCCAAATTCTGAGCACACAACTGAACAGGCAGAACCCTCTCTTATTTTCTTCACAAAGAAGAAACAGGTTCTTGAGAAAGCAGAACCGGACAACACGGAAGACACAGCTGTATGAGCATGGAAAGCACACTGGAGCCCAAGGACAAGGCACTGGAGCAGACGGCTGCCATCCAGACACAGCCCTGAGCCCCTCCACACCGGCTGGACCCTCACACACAGAGTATAGATGCGAGAACCCATTCGCTACTTCAGCGAGCGTTTACTGCACACTTACTCCGTGCCAGATCCTTGGGAAGGAAACATGAATGACCCAGGCAATGTCCCTGTAGTCAAGAAACAGACTGTCAACAAGCCCACACCTGAAATACAACCCCAGGCAGTGCTAAGACTCTAGAAGATTCGGAAGAGGAGGGAGGTACAGAACTTAGATCACTGGGAAAAGCCTCTCTGAGGAGGTGGGATCTGAGTTGAGTCACAGACATCATGTGTCTTCATATGTGAGGCAGTATCTAGGGCAGACTTAGCAGCACTTAGTCTTGTTCAAAGACTAAGGTCACTAAACTACAGAATGGTGACGTTCCTCAGTGAAAGGTAGGAAAGGGAGCAGGGGGCTTGTGATAGGGCATTCCCAACCAGTTAAGGCTCTTTAGGTGAAAGGAACAAAATCTTCCTTAAACTAGCTGAAGCAATAAAGATAACATTGGCTGACAAAACTGAAAAAGAGGATTATAAGCTTCAGGAATGGTTTGATCAGGACTCAGTTCCATTTCTTTGGAGTTCTTTTGACTCTGCCCTCCTGCGTTGGCTTCATCCACGGGCTGGCTTCCTTTATGGTACCAAAAGTGGTTATAGCGATTCCAGGCCTCATGTCCCCACCTAGAAAAAGAGCTTCGTGGTACAGACTATCAAAAGCAGTGGTCTTACAGAGAGCTAATGTTCGGGTGGCAGTCTGCAGGGAGCCCACCTCAGAATGGAATGAATGAAAGCACAAGAGATACAGATCTCCTCGGCTTGCCTCGAGGAAGTGTGATTCCTGATAAATAAAGGCAAGGTCCCAGAGGATCTACAGAGACGATACAGGGTATTTGGCAGATACTCTGGCTATCGGGTTTCTCAAACAGCCCAGGCTTGGCCCCTCCCCAGGTGATTTAAAGTGGAATCCTAATGCTGTTTGTTCGCCTAAGGATTGCTGACAGATAGGATCAGAGTGCCCCAGACGCAGTCAGCTCGCTAGAGAAGAAATGTCCAGGAAAGCGATGACCACAGCCCACTCTCATAACGCACATGAGGTGAATGCCTTACGAAGGGAAGAGTGGCAGGAAGGGGAACAATCCAGAACTGCAGAAAGCAACACTGGATTCCGGCCCAGACAGTCTGCTGCATGACTGCTGTGCTTGGAGAACAGACACGCCCGCCACCCTGGGAGATACAGCCAGAAACCACAGTGGGCTCCTGGCAGCTCCCTCGGGTGGTGCTGTCCTCGCTTGGCAGCAGGCACACTGTCCTCGAGTGGACGCTGTGTGGAAAGCAGTCCCAGGCCCGTGTTAGGCACCGAGTTGCAGTCCCCAGATAGGCCAGGTGTCACCTCTGCAGCCTCATCTTAAAAATAACCCAGTCGATGGCAACGTCTATGCAGCAGAGGACCACCTCTCATGGTACGGAGCCACCACCCCTCCTTCCCATTCCCACCCCCAAAGCTGTCTCTGCCCCAGCAAATGACAAGGCAGACCACACGGAGAATCTATCACTTGATAGATTCTTGATATCAGCCTTGATCATCTGATATTCAGTTCAGTTCAGTCTCTCAGTCGTGTCCGACTTTTTGCGACCCCATGAATCGCAGCAAGCCAGGCCTCCCTGTCCATCACCAACTCCCAGAGTTCACTCAGACTCACGTCCATCGAGTACGTGGTGCCATTCAGCCATCTCATCCTCGGTCGTCCCCTTCTCCTCCTGCCCCCAATCCCTCCCAGCATCAGACTCTTTTCCAATGAGTCAGCTCTTCACATGAGGTGGCCAAAGTACTGGAGTTTTAGCTTCAGCATCATTCCTTTCAAAGAAATCCCAGGGCTGATCTTCAGAATGGACTGGTTGGATCTCCTTGCAGTCCAAGGGACTCTCAAGAGTCTTCTCCAACACNGGTCATCCCCTTCTCCTCCTGCCCCCAATCCCTCCCAGCATCAGAGTCTTTTCCAGTGAGTCAACTCTTCGCATGAGGTGGCCAAAGTACTGGAGTTTCAGCTTCAGCATCATTCCTTCCAAAGAAATCCCAGGGCTGATCTTCAGAATGGACTGGTTGGATCTCCTTGCAGTCCAAGGGACTCTCAAGAGTCTTCTCCAACACCACAGTTCAAAAGCATCAATTCTTCAGTGCTCAGCCTTCTTCACAGCTCAACTCTCACATCCATACATGACCACAGGAAAAACCATAGCCTTGACTAGACGGACCTAAGTCAGCAAAGTAATGTCTCTGCTTTTGAATATACTATCTAGGTTGGTCATAACTTTTCTTCCAAGGAGTAAGTGTCTTCTAATTTCATGGCTGCAGTCTGCACAGGCGCAGGAGGGCCTAGAGGAGCTATTCCAAGAATGAATATAAAAGAAATTAATGGAAGGTAATTTTGCAAAAATAGGTTTGTATAAGAACCAAGAAGGTTTAGAATACAGTTTTCATGGTTCTGAGCTCAACTCATCATACATGTAGAGACTTCTTGAAAGCTTAGAGAATTAGTAACATGATTAGAAGTAGGCTGTATTTTAAATAAAGATAGAAATTAATTCTTGAAATTTAGGAATCTCCCAACAATAACCTGATTTAAAACTGAAAGTTATTATATAGGTGTTCAAATATTACTTTTTAAGAATCTGAATGTGGATCTCCACCTATGGGAAGAAGCCAGTTTCACTGTCCCAGCCACATTCATTATCCTGAAAACATTTCCAAGTATCCATCCTGGCAGACCTGTCCCATTTAAATATACAATTTTATCAGACTTCTTTAATGCCACATTATTTTAGGTAAAATTGTTTCGACTGAGTGCACACATCTATTAGTGTTGAGTCATATTGGATAATGAAGCTCTGTTATTCCCATGGACCCGTGTTAGGTGGACCAGGGATTTTAATTAAATATCTGAATGGGTGTTGTACAGTAGACACTCTCTAGAAAGCATCTGTCAGGGTTAATATTTTACAAGTTAGCTATGCCTCTTTCAACCTTTAATTATAATATTCTAAGTCTTTATTCTTAGTCACTGCTAATAATTTCAAGGTAATACAGATAGAAATTACTTGATTATCCGAGTGACTGCACATATCAAAGAAATAGAAAGTAATTTTACATCTATACATGTTTTATAAGTAAGCATTACCAACATGTTATTGTATTTTTAAAAATATTATCACTTTTTTCTAAGAGGAATTGAAAAACACATGATATCCTGTGTCCGGAAGTGTGTGCCTGGCGTATACGTGTAAGTGTGTGCGTGCTCAGTCTTATCTGACTCTTTGCAATCCTATGGACTCTAGCCTGCCAGGCTCCTCTGCCCAGGGAATTTTCCAGGCACCCATACTGGGGTGGGTTGCCATTTCCTTTTCCAGTTGATCCTTCTGACCCAGGGACTGAACCCACAAAGAATTGCAGGCAAATTCTTTACCACCACACCACCTGGGAAGCCTGTTGACATGGATGTAACTAAACTGAGTTCTCAATAATAATAGTGAGAATGCTCCTGCATTAGATAAATAAACTTTTTGATCAATGCCATTTCTTCAGCTCTATTCTGACACGGAGCTCTAGGCCTCATTCATTTCTCACTGTATGCTGCTTGACTACCTCAAGTTCATTTAAGCATATGACCTTGCCATGTCCTTTCCCCCATGTAGACTTTGGCCATCTCTGTGAATGGAGCACTCAGAAAAGATATACTTTGGCCTTTAATTTTCAGGAACACCAAACAAACACACCAATAGTCTTGCCTTGTGCAAGTCCACCCCTTGGGCCCCACCTTCATATGGGCTATTCGAGAGTGAATAGATTGATGTTCCTGGATGGGAGAGGTAGACATCTATGACCTCAGCATTGATATATAATCACACTAATACTGGCTCTGGTGTTGGGAGGTGAATAACTGGACTATTTTGACTTTCATCTCATTTGACTTTTTTCTATTTCCAACCACTGTCTTGAAGTAAAATATTAATTTTATGCTTCTACTTAAGAAGTAGATTGGGCTTCCCTGGTAGCTCAATTGGTAAAGAATCCACCTGAAATTCAGGAGACCCTGCTTTGATTCCTGGGTCAGGAAGTCCCCTGGAGAAGGGAATGGTTACTATTCTATTGATGGATCTGAAAACTCCATTCATTATGGACTAGCAATCTAAAGTTATATCTGTCTCTAAGGAAGAGAGCTAAACAGGTATTTTTAGAATATCAAAGAAAACTTTGATACGCTAGAAAAAATTAAAGTATTTCAAAATGAAAAGAATTTTTCCTTCTTTGACCTCCTCTTGGTTACCAATTTTTTCTCATGCTGCTGCAGCTGTTTTTTTCTTATGTTGCTATGTTGTTTCATAAATGCAGTGGAGAGACCAGCTAGATCTCTGTTCTTCCTAAGAGTAGAAAATTCTTATTATGAATACTCTGAATATTCAGAATTTGAAGTCTATATTCCCAATGAATTGGACTAATGCTAGTTTAAACAGAACTGAAATATGTTGAAATTACTTTTGACACTAGCAGTTCTTCAGTTCTAGGAGGACTCTCTTATAGTTCTTATTTCACAAATGAAAGAAAAAGAGTCATTTAATACCTTTTGTAGATGGTAACAGCACATTGTATGTTAGCTCTGATACCCCTTTCTTTGAAGTTTGGAGACTACATTGACTTGCAATGGAGAATAAAATTTCAGTCATATTAACAGAATCATCTTTTATTCTTCAAGACCTAAGTCCCTGTAGTTCCCAGGATGAATGATGCTTCTTTGTTACTGTTTAGTTACTGTCATTTCTGACTCTTTTGTGACCCCATGGATTGTAGCCTATCAGGCTCCTCTGTCCGTGGGATTTCCCAGGCAAGAATACTGAAGTGGGTTGCCATTTCCTTCTCCAGGAGATC
The DNA here is from genome assembly GCA_006410875.1 of Neotragus pygmaeus. NCBI lineage: Eukaryota > Metazoa > Chordata > Mammalia > Artiodactyla > Bovidae > Neotragus > Neotragus pygmaeus. The sequence continues at coordinate 1,182,288 of SJYV01047685.1, read as the reverse complement.
TCTCCCAACCCAGGGATTGAACCCATGTCTCTTTCATCATAGGGAGATTCTTTACTGCTCAGCATAGACACTCATTTGTTCTCACAATATCTTCACTTTGGAATGTTAAAGAATCATTTTCAAAAACAGACAAAATCATGACCTTTATGCACATACAAAATGATCCCATATTAAAAATTTAATTGTGAGGAAACTGGTAATATGTTATAAATTAGTTCAAAGGAGAATCCAAAGAACAGGCATAATTATAGATCAGTAGTATTGAAAATAGGTACAAATGAAGGCAAAACTGGTCTGTGGTGGGAGAGCAAAGTCAGTTGAAACTCCAAGAGACAGAATATTGCATGTCTATAGGCAAAAATTATTTTGCATTACTGTCAGTTATCTATTGATACAATTTACAGAGGTGTAAATTGGTCTGATAAAAGGTTAGAATGAGATGACCTAGAAGCGTATGCTATAGACAATGCAGTTTTCCCCCAAAGAAGAGGTTTTCCTACAACAGTTTTTCTACTCTTTCCTTGAGTAACTATTATTTATTCCATTAAGATTAAGCTTATACGTGTACCTTAGGAAGCCTGCCATGACACCTTTGCCCTGGTTTTAAGTTTTCCTCTTATCTCTCAGATTATCTTGTGAATAACAAATACTGCATTTACTCTGGGCTTCCCTGGTAGCTAAGAGGTTAAAGCGTCTGTGGCATTATAATTCAATATTTATTGTCTCTTTCAATTTCTCTTTAAGACTAGAATATCTTATTTTTCTAATTTCCACACTACATAGGCAAAATTTATAAGATGTTCACAGAATGAATGAAAGAGTGAATGAACAAAGGACTTGGTGGAGTGTATAGCAGCACATGTATGATAAGCAAACATTTGTCATCCTCTGCAGTGCACCAAGGGTTTGCATAAGGTCCAGTCATCTCTATATTTTCTTTTGAGCAAGTGCATCTCATATTATTAATAAGTTAAACTGTGCTTTTCAGACCTTGCTGTTGCCTTACTATTTGATCTCAGGAAAGTCCTTTATATTTTTCAAATCTCAGCTTAAATTTGTAACATCTACTCTCTTTATCATTGCTTAACCACATGTCAGCTGTTTTAAAATCATAGATCATTTAACATTATATCAATAGTGATGTATTTGCAAAAATAGATAATTTTCTGTAAAAATAAACTACAGTAGAAATTACTTAAGGCAGGTAGTAAAAATGGCTTCCCTGGTGGCTCAGATGGTAAAGAATCTGCCTGCAGTGTGGGGGACATGGGTATGATGCCTGGGATTGGGAAGATCTCCCTGGAAGAGGGCATGGCAACCCACTCCAGTATGCTTGCCTGGAGAATTCTATGGACAGAGCAACTGGGCAGGCTATAGTCCATGGGGTTGCAAAGAGTTGGACACAAGTGACTAAGCACAGCACAGCAAAGGTGGTTAAAAAAAATCTGTATTCTTCTAGTGTTTCTGGCAATATGGCAAAACCAATGAAGCAAGAGCTAGTTCCTTCTCTTGGACTTTTTACTCTGCTCCCATAATCCTTTCAAATCTCTTTTTCATTTGAGGAACTAATTGTTTATTAACTGAATCTGTAATCTGAATCTGTAATCTTTTTAATTAACTGAGCATTGAGTTTAGAATGAATAGGCAGATACCACATCCCCAGTGCCTATATATATATAGGTCCTTAAATCTCAGATATATGTACACAAAATTGTGGTTCTCCAGAATCCTTATTTCAGTAGATTCCTGTAATGTGTATGTTTATATATGTGTGTTCTAAACTTCATGTAGGAGTGTCATGCAATCCACAAAATACTTCCTGCAAAGGGGCAGAGGGCAGTAGAGAGTGCCTTAACTTTTGAATGAGATGATTTGAGCTGTGTCAATTTCTACTTACATGACCTGAAGCAAACTACTTAATTTATTTCAGTTTTCTTTTGTATCTGAAATAAGAATAGTAACCCTGATTTCCTAGGGCTGAGGTAAAGATAAGGATGACAGTGAGTGCAGCTCAATGACTCGAGGAAGCAGCTGTGGAAAATGGCAGTTCCCCAGCCCTTCTCTGGAACCATCTTGCTCTTATCTGTATTTGCTCATCACTCTTCCTTACTTTTTATATTACCTCCTCTTCCCTCATGATTTTCTTTAAATTCTTCATGATTTAGTCTAAAACCCACCCTCCCCCTTCCATGTCTTGTGGTTTTCCTTTTCTCTGCCAATTAGACTGTGAGCTAAATGGCAGTAGAAGCCTGAGCTTGTGTTGTTGGGAGTCTCCAGAACGCCATGCTAAGGTCCAGCATATTGCCCACGTCCAGAGACTAAAATTCAGCACAGGAGCAGTCTGTCTATTCCACTTTCCTCAGAGAAGTCACCTCATTTTTACTCATATTCTCTAAAAACCAGACAGTGTCTCTAAAGCATAGGCTGAGAGAGAATTTATTTTAATAGGCTCTGTCCATGGTCCTGAATAGACTTTGGCTTTTAACAGTGGTTTGACTTTCTTTATCTTGCTGCCCTATGGTTTGGACAGCGTGTGTTTGTGTTTTCCCTTCAGACTCACCCAGTAAGCTCCCCCAAATTCACTGCAGCTTCAAGGCCCCAGGGAGTGAGGACTGAATTGGGGTCATATGCATCAACCTTACTCTGTCACCAAAGTGATGCTAGAGGAATGAACAGATGTGTATCAATGCCTGTGGTATTCAAAACAACATATTAAAACATAGATTCATTTTAATTCCCTGTGTTCTGAAGCTGGAAGGCAGAGATATAAAATTCATACCCTGTGGTTTCTTTGTTCTTATTTTCTTCTTCACAGAATATTTATTCCTTGTGAGCATCTTTAGGCGTACATTGTGTTTTCTCTAATGAAAGTAGAAAAATTGTATCCTCATCACTTATTTTTAGCATTGTTGCTATGCTAAACTGTAGCCCAGGCATCTTATTAAAACCAATTCAGGATTTGAATTTTCATTCTCTTTAATACAGTGGCATTACTATTCTTTCTGAAAATCTGTCACCATATATGAGTTATTTATTTAAATATTTCCTATCAATTGTTGGAAAGGTATTTCTCATTTAACAAATAAAAGATTGGTACATAGAGATTGGGAGCAGAATTTGTCAAGAGTTATTTTGGATTTTTTTGTGGATAGGTGAAGGGTCAATTATTTCTTTCATACCATCCTTAAGTGTGATTTGTGGTACCTTTAGGGTGATGTTCACAGTGTAAAACTTACTGTGCTAAATAAAATGATTGGCAAGTGTGCTGTTAATTACCATATGTCATGGTTAGAAGACTTCCTGACATATAGATTGAGTGAGGTGAATTTTTCTACATGGCATTGAGGTTTTACAATATATATTGTTGAGACAATAATCTGCCTTCCAAGGCTGCTTATGCAGTTGCACCTGTGTAAAGAGCAGTGATGTGTACTTGCTGTTTCTACAGTGGAGTTCCTTGTTGTCCATCTATTATTTTGATTCTCAGCAGTAGGATCATGGGGCGAATAGACTTTGGAGGAATCTGGCTCCACTCACAGGGGCTTTCAGAAAAGTGAGGAGGTAATTACCATGAGAGAATTTCTGGCAAAACAGCATTTAACTTAAAAGGTTGACATATTTTAGGTCATCATATTAGAGCTATACCTCACTTTAATTTTGATAAACATGCTAGCATAAAAAATAACTGATGATAAAGGGAAGAACATTAAACTTGAAGGGTATGTGTTCTGGGCCAAGTGTTAGGCTATTTGCTCTCCTAATTGCTATCTCATTTAATCTCCCTAACGGCCCCAAAAGGCATGGGTTGTTATCCCCATTTCACAGATGAGGAAGCCAAGCTCAGAGAGATTAAGCAAATTTTTAGCTGTAAGGGGTTGGCCTGGCATTCAGAGTTAAGCCTTTATGACTCACGACTTAAAGCCTAAGATTTATTATATATGATGCTAAAGTCAACATGCCTTTCTTTCCTGTAGAAGATCACCTACCATTCTTTATTGTGCTTCAATAACACATCAAATGGAGTCTGCCATCTTAAGTTTTAAGAGTACAGTGCAATATCCTTAACAATAAACACAGTGTCGTACAGCGCTTCTCCTGAACTCTTTCATCTTGCATGACTGAAACTCTGTATCCATTGGATAGCAACTCCACATATGTTTTTATGTCTGTAACTAAATCATGATTCCCTCTTTCTCCTCCCTGCAATGTGTGTTTGCTTGTTTTTGTTTTTGGATACAGAAAAAAGTGTCACAGAAGTGCTAATCACAGTGTCATTGTTTAGCAAATAGATCTTGGGGGTAGTGAAATGCTATAGCAACCCCATGTCAATAGTCAGAGTCACTGTAAATGTGATCAGATTATTAGCAAGCTGTTCTACTAATCAATGTGAGATGAATTAGATTATCATTTATAATCATCAGCGGTTTCTGTTTCATCAGGGCCACAGACTTCTCACTTACTCTGAATTCCAAGTTGACAGTGCCCTTCTGAGTCAGAATATATTTTCAGTCATATTGAGTTGAGAGCTGCCCCCTCCCCCACAGCTCCATGCCAAGTCATAGACAACAGTGGGCTGTCTGGCAAGAAGCCTTTGGTTGGAGTCAGACTGCCCTGTAGGCCCTGGCTCCTCTCCATAGAATGATCAGCAGGTCTAGCGCTGCCAGACGGCCTCCTGGCACAGAAGCTAGCCAAAAAGTCAGGCATAAGGATCTCTGTACTCCAGGCACCATGCCCAGCTCCATCAGGGCAGAATGTGGAATTCAGCAGATTGGAGTTTGGTCTCCACGGCACCAGGGCCACAGGCTGGGGCTCTGACAGTCCCCAGGCACCTGTGTGTCTCAGATGTATGCACCTGGAGTATCAGCTGTGCTGTACTCAGTCATGTCTGACTGTTGGTGACCCCATGGACTGTAGCCCACTCCATGGGATTCTCCAGACAAGAATACTGGAGTGGGTTGCCATTTCCTTCTCCATGGGATCGTCCTGACCCAGGGATCAAACTCATATCTCCTGTGTCTCCTGCATTGGCAGGAGGATTCTTGACTGCTGAGCCACCAAACAAATCCTGTAGAGCTTATCTTGCCCCTTACCCCAGGCAGTAAAAACACTATTTCCTTCCTTCCTTGTTTAAATTCTTTGACCAGTTTTCAAAGTAATGTGATACAGATTTTCGTAATAAGCACACGAGTCTTTTAAACAGACCTAATAGCCATGGAGATCTCTCTTATGAACACCTGTAGTACTGGAAGGCATTCAGTAGGCATCTCGTGCTGGGCCCATTTCACAGTATAGGGTTTCACACATCACTTAAATTTGGTGAAGCTCATTTTGTCTTCTTTTAAATGGAATGTTAATGGCATCTGCCTCACACATACTTTGTTGTGAGAATCAAGGGGGAAAGTGTACATGCAAGAGTTTGACAAATAATTGATATAAATATGATGTAGGTGGTGCAGTGGTGAAGAATCCGCCTGCCAGTACAGGAAACAGGGGATGTGGGTTTGATCCCTGGGTCAGAAAGATCCCCTGGAGAAGGAAGTGGCACCCCACCCTAGTATTCTTGCCTAGAAAATTCCATGAACAGAGGAGCCTGGTGGTCTACAGTCCACGAGGTTGCAAAGAGTTGGACATGACTGAGAGACAAAGCAAGCATGCAAATATGACATACATTTTCTGTGTTGTGAATACTCCTAAATGAATCAGCTCAAAAAGGGTTAGGCTTTAGGAAACAGAGATGTGCTCCTAAGTCCCTCTGAAATAATGGGAAGGAATGTCAGTGGTGGGTGCGGGGAAGAGAGTAAAGGAAGAAGATGGAGGGAACAATCTAAAACAAACGGAAACTATCAAAAACTCTTGTAATTAATAATATACCACCTAGTAAAATCTTAATATATTGATCTTGTTCATTATGGGATGTCCAGATGGTTTAATTTTTCATTAGTTGCTTAAAAAAAAAACCTTCAGTAGACTGAAAGCACATCCAATATTCAAAGTCCAGTACACTCTGAATTACTTATATTTGTGAACTTAAAAAAAGTAGTCAAAGGTGATTTTTTTTTTAAAACTGTGCCCACATCTTTTAAAAATTAATTCATTTTGTTTATTTATTTTGACTGCACCGGGTCTTCCTTGCTGCTCACAGGCCTTCTTTGGCGGTGGCGAGCAGGGTCTGCCCCCTAGGTGAAACTCACGGGCTTCTCACCGAGGCGGCTCCTCTTGTTGCAGAGCTCCGGCTCTAGGGTGTGGGCCTCAGTGGTTTCAGTGTGTGGGATCAGCAATTGTGTCTCGCAGGCTTAGTTGCCCCACAGCATGTAGAGTCTTCCTGGACCAGGGATTCGACCCTTGCATTGACAGGCAGATTTTTAACCACCGGACCACCAGGGGAGTCCCAGGCTTATTTTATAATGATCATATATAAGTCACCTTTTCCTTTATCATGTTTTTATATTGTCCACACATAATTTCACATGATAATAGGACATATAATTAATACTTTGCCCAGTAAAATGCTAACTCTTAATCATATGTGGTCTCATTTTATCCTCAACACAGCTCTCTCATAGTATGTATTACCATTATACCCATTTTGTGGATGAGGATGCTTGGAGCAATCATGTAACTCAATAAAAATGACTATGTTCATAGCAACAGGAGTCAACCTCAGATTACTGGAACCCAGAGCCCATGCTTTTTGTTTAGTTTTTGTTCCAGTAGCCATGCCAAGCCTGAAGGGAGCTTTTGTGAAGCTAAATTTGGTCTTTCCTAAAAGCTCCATACAGTGTATAAAAGGAACTGCTGGCCAGATGCTTGGTGTTGGCTGAACACAATGGCCCCTGCTCTCCCCATCTCATTTGCATCTGTGACCACCAGCGGAGCTTCCTTTGGTTTTTCTGTCTTCCTTCCACCTTGAAACTTGACGTGTATCCCTCTCTTGTCTCTTCCAACTGGTTAATCTGGTTTTTAACATCCTCTTTTCCATATTCTCACTTCCTAAGCATCCCGCTTCTCCTTCTTGTCCATCATTGACCTACTGAGAAAGGTGGAGGCTACACATCTCTTCTCAGATTGCTTTATGAAGAAACAAAATCCTTCTAAACTCAGAAAAGCATGCTGAGCAAGTCTGTGGAAATCTGGTACAGTTGTATATTTTTGTAAAATAGTGTATTCCAGTAATATTTTCCAAGGTACAAAGTTATCTAATCTGTACAGACCCACAGAATATATTATATGAAGAGGATAATGTGTTGTGCAGTTTAAAACTCCAGGATAAGTTTTCATTGCTTATATTGTACAGCCAAATTCCAGTGCAAGGAAACCCACTTGTGAGTGATGATTAGTACTGCCAACGCCCCAGCAGTAGCAGGAAAGGATGTTGTGAAATGATCCAACTTCCATTAGAAAATAATGACTGTCTTGGCTTAGCAGCATTTTTTTAATTAAATACCAACAATTTCTAGCAATCAAAGAGCCTATTAGCCATGAAATTCGATTCCAGTATCAGGGACTATTCACTTATCAAATAGGAGCCAAATAATTGTGGGTGGAATTTACAGTCTCGCATTGAGGATAGCGTTAAATATTATGGAAATGACACTGGGGTATATCTCTCCTGCTCTAGGGAAATGTGGCATTTTACAATTTCAGTAGCAAGTTAGGCTGGTGATTAACAGAATGCAATCATTAATTTCTGAGGCATGATATTTCCTCTTTATTCTCTTGGGAACCTAGAGTTTTGCAAAACAGTGAGGCTGTCGTGAATTTCTACTGAGCTTCAGTGGTCTGTTCCAAATTTGCATCAGCTGCCTTGAGACAGGCTCAGAAAAATCCTTGCCATGGAATTAGCTTTAATTTATGGAGGGAGGTATTCCTGCCTTCAGGAAGACTGGAAACCACCAAGGTTTATCCTTTCAGCAAGCTTACCTCTGAGTTCTTCATCTTTTCTCCTGATGGTCGCTACTAATGCGTCACCCTCCTGCCTACCTGAGCAACCCTTCTCCATGCTTCTGAATCCTCTTTCAAGGAAATGGAAACCAAACATTTACCAAGTATCCAATAATGCCACAGATCACGTGAAATAACCCAGATACAATTTTTGGAAGTAGATGTTCACTGATTAAGCCCATGAAGATTAAATCCTATGCCACAGCACGAAGTTAGTACGGTTAAAAGTCAGGGTTCACAACCAGGTCTGTCTGTCCTCCAAACATTTCTCCTTTACCTTTTTTCTTGCTATAGAAATAAAAGGTGGTTAGGTTTTGGGTGAATATATTAACCTGCCATAGATGGCTTCCAGGAAGTCATGTTTTCCACATGCATATATGTTTTACTATATTTTCCCAACAATACTGTTTTGACATAGGAACTTTGAGTATTATCAAATATGCATACACATACATGCATACACACACACACACACACACACATACATATACACATATGCATGGTAAATCACTTAAATCATGCCCATTCTTTGCAAACCCATGGACTGTAGTCCACCAGGCTTCTCTGTCCATGGAATCCTCCAGACAAGAATCCTGAAGTGGGTTACTATTTCCTTCTCTAGAGGATCTTCCAAACCCAGGGAGTGAACTTGGATCTTTTATGTCTCCTGCATTGGCAGGCGGGTTCCTTACTATTAGTACCACCTGTGCAATATACATAAATATACTATGTCTCTAACAATCACATGCAGGCAGAAACACACACACAGATGTAATATGCATATATACACAGATACATGGGCTTCCCAGGTGGCTCAGTGGTAAAGAAACTGCCTACCAGTGCAGGAGATACAGCAGATGTGGGTTCAATTCCCAGGGTCAGGAAGATCCCCTGGAGAAGAAAATGGCAACCCACAACAACAACACAGATACATACATATGGACATATATACATTTACATACAAGTTATTGTTTAGTCACTAGTGAAAGTTGCTCAGTCGTGTCTGACTCTTTGCAACCCATGGGCTGTATAGTCCATGGAATTCTCCAGGTTAGAATATTGGAGTGGATAGCTGTTCCCTTCTCCAGAGGATCTTCCCAACCCAAGGATTGAACCCAGGTCTTCCACATTGCAGGCGGATTCTTTACCAGCTGAGCAAGCAGGGAAGCTCAAGAATACTGGAGTTAGCAGCCTATCTCTTCTCCAGTGGATCTTCTGAGCCCAGGAATTAAACTGGGGTCTCCTGCATTGCAGGTGGTTTCTTTACTAGCTGAGCTACTAGGCAATCCCTAAATGTTTAGTTGCTAAATCATATCCAGTTCTTTAGTGACCCCATGGACTATAGCCCACCAGGCTCCTCTACCCATAGGGTTTCCCAGGCAAGAATCCTGGAGTGGGTTTTCTTCTCCAGGGGAATCTTCCAGACCCAGGGATCAAACCCACATCACCTGCATTGGCAGGCAGATTCTTTACCACTGAATCAGTAGGCAAGCTCCATTTACATATTTAGATAGATATAAAACCTTAATTTTTTTCACCATGCCTCACAGTATGTGGGGTGTTTCATGATATATATATATTTTTCTTTCTGATCTGTAGGGACTGGATTTTGCCTGATTAAATGTCTCTCGCCAGGTACCTTTATATATGTCTGTCTTCAAACCTGCTTGGCAAACTGTATTACAATTCATGTTTGTATGTATTTGTATGTGCAATACATGTTTATACAATGCATTCTTCAAATCAATCCAAGTTTAGAACATTAGGCAGATTAAAAGTGCAGTGGCAGACTCTCTAAAGAAGAAGAAAGAAGATCCGAACAGAGATGCATAGAGAGTAAAATAATTTGCCTATTGTTGCATACTCAGAAGGGTCAGGCTAGGTATCCAATCCATGTTTAGCTGTCTCCAAAGCCTACATTCTGTTCACTACATTAACACACTGCTGTCAAGAAAAGAAAATGTCAAATTTAAACATTTCTTCCCCCTGCTTCAGCATATCTCAGCATTTTTAGGTATATTTGGATGAAAGCTGAGGCTCATGCATGTCAACTTGTTCCTCTAGAAGCCTTTCTAAATTAGGAAATATGGTCTTCAGCCATACCCACTAATGAACAGATTTGCTTGAAAACTCAGTGTTATGGTACCTCATATAGAGTTAACAGGTAAAACATTGCTTGTCAACTGATTTTAGGAAGAACCAAATTTCATCCGTGTCTACCACGAATGCTGCTTCCTTGCCAAAGTGGGATGTTACTAGTAGTTAAACTTTGTGTTTACCTATTTAGAAAATATTACCAGGTTCTTTACATACATGCCCATTCTTAAGGTGTTTGTCTTAAGAGCTTGTGAGTTCAGTCTTATTTCCTTTATGGCAGGAATCATTGTGGCTTTTGGGGCCTTAATGGGATTCTTCTCTCAAGCAGGAGAGTGAGCAGTGTGGGTTCATGGGTCTTCCTTTAGGGATGGGTGTAACCCATAACTTTACTCTTTGAATACTTTTCCTCAATTAAGTCTAATATCCCACTACAAGCAGAGGTGAAGGGCTGGCACATTTCTTTTTCTCTCAATAGAAAAGTGGCCAATTATTTTCCTTACTTCCTGATGCAGATGCCTTTCTCTCAGCTTTACCTGTCAATCTGCTTCATTCCCTTGGATCTAGCTCTGAACCTAATTCCTTCATGCTGGCCAAAGTCACTTTGTGGACCTATTATAAAATAAGAGTGAATACTTTGATTTGTAAGATACAACTCCTTAACAAACCTATTCTTTTCCTTATAAACAGGGGTAATTTTTGTTTTGGTCTGGAGCAATATTCATCAGAATCTCTTAGGCAGCTGAGAAGACAACTGGGTATATGATAGTATCTGTATTGGTTCTTGTTATTCTTTCCATGTGAAAGAGTGGCTGGTCTGTTGACATAGGTATTTTGTTAAACGCCTTTGGGGTCTTCCCACCGTGGAACATTAGAGTTGATGGTCATGTACTCCAGTTTCCTTATTTTGCATTTAAGAAAGCTGAGGCCTAGAGAGATGAACTGACTCACTGGGAAAGACTCTGATGGTAGGAGAGACTGAAGGCAAAAGGAGAAGAGGGTGGCAGAGGATGAGATGGGTGCATGGCATTATCAACTCAATGGACATGGACTAAGGCAAAATTTGAGATAGTGACTGGCAGAGAGACCTGGCCTGCTGTGGTCCATGGGGTTGCAGAGAGTCAGACACAACTTAGCGACTGAACAAGAGAGGTGAAATGACTTAATCAAGTCACAGGGTATCACACCTGGGGCTTCAACCCATATCCGTTGAGTCCCAGTCTCAGTACAGTTTACTTTGAGGTGGTGGTTTAATGTGATTGACCAGATGGAATATAGAACTTCAGAAGGGCTTTTGCCCAACAACAAAAATAATTCTCTTAAAGACAGTTTGTGGAACTAGGCTGATTTTTAATAGGATAGCACTATTATAAACACAATTTTAAAAAATTCACCTATATTCACTTTACTGAAAATTAAGCTTGGAAATGTATTTATTGCCCTTGCATTCACTCTGATGGCAGTCTTTAAAGTATTGTTGAGGAGTAGCTTTCTTACTTAGCTTTAATCTTCACAAATATCTATTCATAAACATAGATTTTCAACTATGCTTTCAAAGGATTAAATAAGAAATGGCTAAAGTGTTTGGAGAAAATTCAGATTTTAAAATGTTATAGTTAGAATTACTATTTGATATCTCATCCAAATTAAAAAAGAATTGCAGATACTTTGAAGTTCATTGTACTATATTTTCCCACTGTTTACTACTCTAACTCTTAAATTTAATGGGCTCATGTGAGAGACAAAGTGTGTGCACTTATAAACACAGAATACATTTAGAATTATCAATGGAAGCTTGACTTTTTCTCACAGGAAGGTTCATTGTGGTTAGGAATTCATTAGCATCAGTAATATGTAGGAGCCTTAACCTCCCATTTTCAAGCAAAAAATGTTCAAAGTTATTTAATGACTGTTCTATTAGGCCATTTGAGCTATCTATGCTGGACATTTCTTGTGATATTTTTTGTCATTTACTTCTTATTTGTTTTTAATATCATGGGAAATTGAATGCTAGGTCAAAATATCTTGAATAAAATTATAGACAGAAATAATTTTGAATAATAATTATATAGTACAATGCAAACTGACACACAATAACATTTGTAAAACACTTTATTAGAGCTTTTTTCCCTAAAAGGACTTGAACTTTTGGTTGTTATTTTTATTCTGCTGTATTGATTGTTGGATATGCAGACAGTTCCTTGCTTTCTCATTTAAAATGTATGAGAATCCGTGGCAGTGTCATTGGTCTCTGGGAAACAAATGATGTCATTAAAATAACATTAGGACTTTGAGCTTCTCAAACCCAGAATTATTAACTTTAAGTGCACACAATGCATGGCAGAAAATGTTAATTATTCTTTCAGTGCTTAATTCAGGTGCTGTGTGATGGCTCTTTGGTAAAAATCTGCATTCTATTGATAGTAACTAAGGGACAAGAAAACAAATAAGCAAGCTTAAGTTCGGGAACCGGTAGGTTTATTTATACTTGAGTGTGTCTTATTCCTGGAGAAGGCAGTGGAACCCCACTCCAGTCCTCTTGCCTGGAAACTCCCATGGATGGAGGAGCCTGGTAGGCTCAGTCCATGGGGTCGCTGTGTCAAACACGACTGAGCGACTTCACTTTCACTTTCCACTTTCATGCATTGGAAAAGGAAATGGCAACCCACTCCAGTGTTCTTGCCTGGAGAGTCCCAGGGATGGCGGAGCCTAATGGGCTGCCTTCTGTGGGGTTGCACAGAGTTGGACACGACTGAAGCGACTTAGCAGCAGCAGCAGCAGAGCAGTGTCTTATTCTTTACCTCAATCAAGTATTAGCACAGAATAAAATACACAAGAAAAAAAAAAAAGCCTCAAGTTGTCCCTTTGTTGTATTCTTGTGATTCTGTAGTATGAAGATATCGTTATTGAGTGAAAAAATCTTTGATTTGAAGCTGTTATTTTAGGGTAGAAGAATAAGATATATAATTCTTTTAATCACATAATCTTATTCCTTAAATTCTTAATTTTGGTTAATTTTTTTTTTTTAGGCAGAGTGTATTTTTACATAAATTTTGCACATTTGAGAATATCATCCTGTACCTTCACATGGGAAACACAACATATGTAAGGATGATCTAGCAATCCATTTCCAGGCAATTGCTTTGCTTTACATTAAATATTTTGGCCTTCTAATAGTCAAATTAGATGGTCAAGATACTTTAATTTGTAATGTAACAGTAAATTAAAATTAAGGTAAAAACATATGCTTGTTCGGAGAAGGTAGTGGCAACCCATTCCAGTACTCTTGCCTGGAAAATCCCATGGATGGAGGAGCCTGGTAGGCTGCAGCCCATGGGGTCTCTACGAGTCGGACACGACTGAGTGACTTCACTTTCACTTTTCACTTTCCTGCATTGGAGAAGGAAATGGCAACCCACTCCAGTGTTCTTGCCTGGAGAATCCCAGGGACGGGGGAGCCTGCTGGGCTGCCATCTATGGGGTTGCACAGAGTTGGATATGGCTGAAGTGACTCAGCAGCAGCAGCAGCAGCATATGCTTGTTTGTTGATTCTGCAGATGTAAACTTCTCATGATGTGCTCAGATCTTTTCTCCAGTTGGTGAACTTCTTCAAGTAAGACTGCAATAATTGCTTCTTTTCTAAGATTTCTGCTTTATTGTCTAGGAATGTCTGCAATCCTTAGGTTCTGATTTCTATTATCTGCCTTCCATATCAATCATAAGAGAAACCTTTCCATTTTCATCCTATGCTTTTGGATGGCTCAAGTGTGTTCTCCAAACCACTTCTTACCTTTTGCCCTAGAAAATTTTTGTCGCTTAATGTTTCCAAAGCATCTTATATTTTCTGCTCCTGCCATTACAGTTTCCTTAAATCCTTCCTCATTGCATTCTTTTATTTTTTTTCATGATATTCAGTTCAGTTTAGTTCAGTCGCTCCGTTGTGTCTGACTCTTTGTGACCCCATGAACTGCAGCACTCCAGGCCTCCCTTTCCATCACCAACTCCCAGAGTTTACCCAAACTCTTGTCCATTGAGTTGGTAATGCCATCCAGCCATCTCATCCTCTATCGTCCTCTTCTCCTCCAGCCTTCAATCTTTCCCAACATCAGGGTCTTTTCAAATGAGTTAGCTCTTCGCATCAGGTGGCCAAAGTATTGGAGTTTCAGCTTCAACATCAGTCCTTTCAATGAATACCCAGGACTGGTTTCCTTTAGGATGGACGGGTTGGATCTCCTTGCAGTCCAAGGGACTCTCCAGAGTCTTCTCCAACACCACAGTTCAAAAGCATCAATTCTTTGGCACTCAGCTTTCTTTATAGTCCAACTCTCACATCCATACATGCCTACTGGAAAAACCATAGCCTTGACTAGACAGGCCTTTGTTGACAAAGTAATGTCTCTGCTTTTTAATATGCTGTCTAGGTTGGTCATAACTTTCCTTCCAGGGAGGAAGCATCTTTTAATTTCATGGCTGCAATCACCATCTGCGGTGATTTTTCATGATATGGGGCTGCCAAAAAGCTTTCTAAAAATGTTTTAGTAACTACTGAACATTATTTTCAAAGACCAATATTCCACAGAGCCCCTCTGCTGTTTCTCCTTTTGCTCTTATTTTCTGAGTTTGTAGATTTTATGTGAGATTTTCTGTATATTCAGATTACAGTGAGAAGCACTCATTCCAGACCTCATGTTTCCCAAGATATGAGGTTTATAGAGAGCCCATGGCTGTTCTTCTGCATCCACTTGGATACTGATTGCATTCCTTTCTCAGATCAATAGCTCAATAGCAGATAGATTTGATTAGCTCCAGCCCAATTCATAACACCAGGCTGGTCACATCTCATGTGACCCTGTTGGTTTGAGACTGAGTTTTCTCCTTTGACTATCTGGCTACCTGATATTCCAAATCCATAAAATCCAATAATCATAATGCTTAGGAATCTACATTTTTTCTTTTTTTTTTTTGGTGCCTAAAGTGCTTAAGGTCCGTCTAGTCAAGGCTATGGTTTTTCCTGTAGTCATGTATGGATGTGAGAGTTGGACTGTGAANTTGTGTGCACCTGTGGTGGATTCGTGTCGATGTATGGCAAACCCAATAGAATATTGTAAAGTTAAATTTAAAAATAAATAAATAAATAAATTAAAAAAAAAAAAAGATTGCTTCTAAATAAGACATAATAACACAAATCAAAAAGAAAAGGGTAGAACATTTTTACTGAATTAAAATTAAGAATTTAATTAAAAAGTTAAGAGAAAGAAGAGAACAAAATCATACCAAAAACAATTGGGGAGCTATTTTTTCTCATCACCCTAAATACATTACTTTATTCTCTCCTGACTTCCTTTTTCGTTATGGAAACTGTTTGATTGTCATTATTTTATATGTTAACTGGTCTTATTTATTGCTTTTAATACCTCCTTTTTTCTTATTTTACTCTGTTATTTTACCATGGCATGTCTAACTGTGGATTTTCTTGTACTAATCTTGCCTGTGATTCTTTGAATTTCCCAAACCTAAAGAGGGTCATCTTTCAGAAAATCTAGGATATTATTTATTATTACCTTATTGAATATGGCCTTTTCCCTAGTCTTCCTTTTCTCAGGTCCTCAAAGTATGACTAGACAGAGTTTAGGCTTATTCACTTTATCTGCCCTGTTTGCATTTTTTTATCTCTTCGTCTTTTTTTCTATAGAACTATGTTTCCCGTCATTAATTCTTTCTGCAGCTATGTCCAATTGCTTGTAACTTAAAGAAGTAACGAAATTTGAAATCTTAGTATTTTTATTGTAATACTAATTTATTTGTGTTAACATCATTGCATTTTTCATATTTTAAATTTTAATTTGTGTTTTTTCAAAATTTTCAGAATATTTTGTTGACCATGATAACGTCAATGCCCTTTGTTTCTTTCCATGTATATATATTTATTTCATATACTTATCTGATGATTCCATCATCTGCAATTTGGGAGTCTGATTCTTTAGTCTGACCTTTTGATGTGTTTACGTGACTATGCAATTCTTGATAAGTTTCATTATCTTGAATGGGAGTTACGCTGCAGAATTTCATCAATGGGAGTCCTTTATTTAAAACATTTTTCTGCAGAGAATATTTGTTTTATCCAAATTCTTGTAGGCAATCCAGCATAGGAATGTATTTGATTACATTTTAATTTTCATATTTTAATGCAGAAATGTATGATTTCATGATACAAATATGTGACTATGAGGTTAAGGTTAGAAAAGATTTGTTTTTCTTCTTCTTTTTTTCCTTTTCCCTTCTACTGGGTCTCAACTCCAGACCAAATCAGGCAGGCGTGCTTTTTCAGGGATTGGATTTGTTTATTTTTGGCTTGCTTTCCTAACTCACTTACTAAGCATGTTATCCTTTGGGGATATTTGCTTTATTTGGAGAATTCTGAGTTGATATTATTTCTTCTTATTCATTTTCCTGGTCTGTGATAGTTTAACCCTCATGTGTGGCCTCTGAAGATTGACAGATGATTTTCAGCTAAATGTTACTTTTATTAGTACCTTGTTCTTATTTAATCACACATTCTCCTTTTTCTGGCTTCTATTTTCCTTACAGTACTATACAGTCCATGGAATTCTCTCAGCCAGAATACTGGAATGGATAGCCTTTCCCTTCTCCAGGGGATCTTCCAGACCCAGAAATCAAACCAGGGTCTCCTGCATTCCAGGTGGGTTCTTTACTAACTGAGTTATCAGGAAAGCCCTACCGCTAGTGCAGACATGATATAATATGCATATATTAAATACAGCAGGTTTTTGTGTTCTGTCCCAAGAGTGGTTTCTCTTTTTTGGTTCTGTCCCATTTAGTTAGTTTTTTTTTTCTTTTTTTGTAGTTATAAACTGATTTTGTGTACAAATGTTATCATAGTTATTGTTGAAGTCTAGAGTATTTCTAATTCAGCTTGTTTAGTTATGTATTTGGAAGATGCTAAATTTTCTGAAATCTATTAATGTAATTATCTATTTAATGGACTGAAAATCTTGTATATGAGTTGGACTCTTCACTCTTGCATATTGGAAATGTGCATCAAGTAAGTATGATCTCTGTGTTGAGAACTTATTCTCTGTAAGGTATTGTGTCAATTCTGTGTTCACAAGAGGCAACAGCTGAACTCAGCTGGCTAAAAGTAGTTTAAGTTGAATGTGAAGTCTCCCAAAGGAGTAAAAGAAAATATTTTACTCATGTTAATTTTAAATTTTGTACAGTTTTGTCACAATTCCTGATGCTGGAAACATTTTTAAAAATTACATGTCAGACTGCCTAGTTTAGATGTTATTTTCTTTTTGATGACCAGTAAGATCTTCAAATACATTTTATTTTTTTCTGATTTAAATTTAAAGTACTAATTTACTTCTTCAGAGTTAATATCAAGTATTCAATGTAAGTTAAAAGTCTTTCCAAAGATTTTGACTAAGTCCAAGCATTTGCTTTCAGGTAGCTCAATCTAGCAAAAGTAATATGTAACAATAAAAGAATCCAAATGCACTTGCTTATCTGAATCAAAGCAGAAAGTTGCTAATGTGACTTCAACTTTGTAAATATTACTACAGCACAATATTTGAAAACTCAATTCAAGCACTGAAAACCGGCAGTGAAATAATCATTTAATTTTTGCAGAGTCAAATAATGTTTTTACCTATTTTCACTGCTGAATACGTTCTGTGGCTTTTAAAAAAAATTTATTTTGGAAAAGTTTTACAGGTACACATTTTGCAAGAACATTCTAAGGGGTCCTACATACCCTAATTTTTGCTTCCTCTATGGTTAACATTACTGTGGTACAGTTGTCGCAACCACTAGGCTAGTATTAATACGTGATTAACTATAGTATATATTTTGAGTTTTGCTTTCTTAGTTTTTACATCTTGTCTTTTCTCTGTCCCAGTATCCATCTTGGTTACCTTGTTATATTTAGTCATCCTGTCTCTATAGGTTGCTCTACATTGCCTGTTTCTCAGACTTCCCATGTTTTTGATCACTTTGACATTTTTTAGGAGTTCTGGACAGACATTTTGTTTTTATGATGACCTTCAATATGTTTTTCTCATGATAAGACTGAGTTTACTGTTTTAGACATTATAACAGATAAAGTATCATTCTCACCATAATATCGAAAGTATATGTTATTAAAATGTCTTATTAGTGTCTACAATAGAATTTTGCTTTTTTTCTTCCTTCTTTCCATACTATACTCTTGAGAAGGAGGTCATTACATACATCCTAAGGTTAAGATTTGGGAAGTTATGTTCTACCTCCGTAAGGATGGAGTTCCCATCACTCTACTGACATTGGAAATATGGTGCAACTTAATGTGTCTTCCAATTCAAATAAATGATGAATAAAATACTTTAACAAGTGCATTTTAAATGAATTGTGAAGCTGGTGCAAAAGAAAATAGTTTGCCAACATGATATTCAAAGTAAAAAAAAGAACATTAGTTGGTAAGTATATCTTTCATTTTGGAGGTTTCTTTTGAGTACTAGACATGATGAGGTTTCACTTTATTGGCAATGGGAAAAAGGATAAACTTAGTAAAGGGTAAACTTAGTAAGCCAATCCCTAGACTCTGTGATGTGCAATCCAACCTTGCCTTCATTAAACAAATTGTCCAAGCTGCTGAGAATATTGTCAGTAAATCAGTAGATAGCCGTATAGGGTCAGAGAGTCAGGGAATGCCTCAGGGCTGGCCCACATCCAGTGATCTCCAAAAGCTGATGCCAGTGTACAAAGTCTCTTTTATTTTCTGAGGACTTCCCTATGGGCTATTCTAAATCCACCACAGAGACTTTCATTGGACCTACATTGCTGTAGATCAGCTAATCCCTCTGCAATTCTGTTTTCTTTCTCTTACAAATGGTCTAATCCTGAATGAAGTAAGTCAGGCAGAGAAGGAGAAATATCATGTGACATCTCTTATATTGTTGTTCAGTTGCTAAGTCATGTCCAACTCTGCAGCCCCATGGACTGTAGCAAGCCAGACTTCTCTGCCCTTCATTATCACCTGGAGTTTGCTCAAACTCAGGTCCATTGAGTAGGTGATGCTATTCAGTCACCTCATCCTCTGTCACTCCCTTCTCCTCCTGCCCTCAATCTTTGCCAGCAACAAGGTCTTTTCCAGAGAGTTGGCTTTTTGCATCAGGTTGCCAAAGTATTGGAGCTTCAACTTCAGCATATTTCATATGTGGACTCTAAAAAGAAATGATACAGATGAACTTAATTTCAAAGCTCTTTTTATTAAACATCCTGCATGTTAACTTCTCAGAATCTGTACTTCAGTAAAAAAAAAAAAAAAATTCAAGTCCATATATAATTTTTTGGAATTTGCATTTTTCACTGAGTATTATGTTTATAAAATCCAACTATAGTCTTGTTTTCACATTAATAAATTCTAGCTCTTGATAAGAGGAGCAGCAAAAGGATTTGCATGTGACAAAAGGAAGTACACAAAGGAAGGGAGAAATTTAAAGTCATAAAACAATCTATCATAGTTCAGTTCAGTTCAGTTGCTCAGTGATATCTGACTGTGACCCCATGGATTGTAGCACGCCAGGCCTCCCTGTCTATCACCAACTCTCCTAGCATCAGGGTCTTTTCAAATCAGTCAGCTCTTCGCATCAGGTGGTCAACGTATTGGAGTTTTCAGCTTCAGCATCAGTCCTTCCAATGAATATTCAAGACTGATTTCCTTTAGGTGGACCGGATACCAAGCATCTTATTTAACATGGCTTTATAATCATCCTCACATTATGGTAAGGCAAGTAAATCTATACTCTTCTTCAGCAACAGTGACTTGCTCTTCCAACACACTTGAGAACAAATTGTTCATATGTTATTAAAAATGTTGTTAAGATTCTAGATGAAGTTTCAGTAAATCCATTGGGGTAACTGACATCTTAATGTTATTAAGTCTTCCTCAATTCGGTTCCATTGCTCAGTCGTGTCCGACTCTTTGCAACCCCATGGACTGCTGCATACCAGGCTTCCCTGTCCATCACCAACTCCTGGGGTCTACTCAAACTCATGTCCATCACATCAGTGATGCCATCCAGCCATCTCCTCCTTTGTCATCCACTTCTCCTCCCACCCTCAGTCTTTCCTAGCATTAGGGTCTTTTCCAATGAATCAGTTCTTTGCATTGGGTCACTAAAGTATTAGAGTTTCAGCTTCAGCATCAGGCCTTCCAGTGCATATTCAGGACTGATTTCATTTAGGGTTGACTGGTTGGATCTCCTTGTAGTCCAAGGTATTTTCAAGAGTCTTCTCCAACACCACAGTTCAAAAATAGCACTTCAGCATTCAGCTTCCTTTATAGTCCAGCTCTCACATCCATACATGACTACTGCAAAAACCATAGCTCTGATTAGAAGGACCTTTGTTGGTAAAGTCATATCTCTGCTTTGTAATATGCTGTCTAAATTGGTCATAGCTTTTCTTCCAAAGTCTTTTAATTTCATGGCTGCCATCACCATCTGCAGTGGTTTTGGTGCCCGGAAAAATAAAGTCCTCCACTGTTTCCCTGTCTACTCGCAATAAAGTGATGGGACCGGATGCCGTGATCTTAGTTTTCTGAGTGTTGAGATTTAAGCCAACTTTTTCACTCTCCTCTTTCACTTTCATCAAGAGGCTCTTTAATTCTTCTTCACTTTCTGCCACAAGGCTGGTGTCATCTGCTTATCTGAGGTGATTGATATTTCTCCCGGCAATCTTGATGCCAGTTTGTGCTTCATCCAGCCCGGCATTTCACCAAATGTACTCAGCATATAAGTTAAATAAGCAGGGTGACAATATATAGCTTTGATGTACTCCTTTCTGGATTTGAAACCAGTCTTTTGTTCCATGTTCAGTTCTAACTGTTGCTTTTTGACTTGCATACAGATTTTTCAGGAGGCAGGTCAGGGGATCTGGTATTCACATCTCTTAAGAATTTTCCACAGTTTATTGTGATCCACACAGTCATAGGCTTTGGTGAAGTCAATAAAGCAGAAGTAGATGTTTTTCTGGAACTCTTTTGCTTTTTCAATGATCCAGCAGATGTTGGCAACTTGATTTCTGGTTCCTCTGCCTTTTTTAAAACCAGCTTGAACATCTGGAAGTTCATTTCCCATATTGCTGAAGCCTGGCTTGGAGAATTTTTGAGCATTACTTACTACAGTGTGAGATGAGTTCAGTTGTTCAGCAGTTTGAGTATTTTTTGGCATTGCCTTTCTTTGGGGTTGGAATGAAAATCCTTCCTTTGGAATTGGAATGTAGGATTACTATCTGTTTTATCTTTATATTAGGAGAGAAACACAGTGTAGTCCAAATAGCATTCCATTACTCTGGAATAACTTGGCTTGGGCTTTAGTCATTTTCTCCATTTACTTAATTTTCACTAAAATTTGGATTTTTTTTCTTTTTTATAATTCTGAGTCTTAATTGTGAAAAAATTTAATATCTACTTCACAGTTTCTATTAGTACAAATTATGATGCATAATAGTTTTAGAGATAACTGGAAAGTTCTGTGTTGGACATATTTCTATCTTGATTTAATTCTTAGATTGAATGTATACAAATTACATGACATATGCAGTTATTTCTTTGAAATAATATGATAAAATAAAGTAATTTTTTGTTAGTGTTGTTATAAATAAAAGTGTGTAGCGGTTGTATTTTCACATTTCAAATATGGGTAGTCAATTCAATCAATGTTTCTTACAGTATATATTATTAATGACATTCATAGGTCTGAATTTCTAGCTATAACTATTATCTATGTCATTTTTTTGTTATGGGGATGATTATCACCAAAAAAAATTTTTTGACATGGTGGTGTGAGCTATGTATAATTTTAAAAAGTCAAGAAAACGGCTACTCAATAATATATGAAAATCTGACTTCTGCAGAATTTAAATAAGAGAATCTCAGCATTTCTTAAACAGTTTAATGCTTAAAATAAGCCTAGCTCTTATTTCACTTCAGTCACTCAGTCGTGTCCGACTCTTTGCGAACCCATGAATCGCAGCACGCCAGGCCTCCCTGTCCATTACCAACTCCTGGAGTTCACTCAGACTCATGTCCATCGAGTCAGTGATGCCATCCAGCCATCTCATCCTCTGTCATCCCATTCTCCTTCTGCCCAAATCCCTCCTAGCATCAGAGTCTTTTCCAATGAGTCAACTCTTCACATGAGGTGGCCAAAGTACTGGAGTTTCAGCTTCAGCATCATTCCTTCCAAAGAAATCCCAGGGCTGATCTCCTTCAGAATGGACTGGTTGGATCTCCTTGCAGTCCAAGGGACTCTCAAGAGTCTTCTCCAACACCACAGTTCAAAAGCATCAATTCTTCGGTGCTCAGCNGGAAGGAATGATGCTAAAGCTGAAGCTCCAGTACTTTGGCCACCTCATGCAAAGAGTTGACTCATTGGAATAGACTCTGAAGCTGGGAGGGATTTGGGCAGGAGGAGAAGGGGACAAAGAGGATGAGATGACTGGATGGCATCACGGACTCGATGCACATGAGTCTGAGTGAACTCTGGGAGATGGTGATGGACAGGCAGGCCTGGCGTGCTGCAATTCATGGGATCGCAGAGTCGGACACGACTGAGTGACTGAACTGAACTGATGACCTGACCTCGTAGCTGAGGTACTGAATCCAAATAATTCAAGATATGCTAGAGAAGGGGTTCTCAAACCTTGTGTACAGATTTATTGCCACAAAAACACTTGCCATGTCATGTATAAAAGATATTTCTCATTATTTCTCCAGGCCTTAGGAAATAGCATCATTGTGAATAAGCATCCTCAATTTATTGTTTAGCAAGCACTTTCCATGTCCTGCCAAGGATTATGTTAGCGAGACAAAGACAGGAAACACTGCCTCTAGGATACTAGAAGACATTACCTAACAGTTCTTACCTCCCTTATCATTAAAGAATTAGTCTTATATCTCATAGCCTATAAATTATCAGTTATAAGAGGCAAACAGAAATTTTTATAATTCCATTGTTTTTAATCTAGGTCAAAAATCTAAAAGTATACTAAAAAATTACAGCTCTTACTTAAATAACTGAGATTTGCCAAGAGAATTGATTCAAAAGTTCTCACCAAAAAAAGGTAATAGATGTTTTAATTAAGTCAATGGGGGAATTCTTTCACAATGCATGTGTAGATCTAATCATCAGGTGTACACCTTAAATATTTTACAATTCTGTTAATTATACTTAAATATAGCTAAAGAGACATATAATGGCTCTTATGAGGCAATACTATTAATGTCACTCCAATGCTTTCCAAGTATCTTTCCTACATACTTGGCAGAATAGAGAAATGCAGTTTTCCTTTATTTTGTTTTAGAAAACAAACCAAAAAAAACATGTTTTCAAGTTATTCTCAATTTCAAAAGCATACCATGGACTAGTTTTACAGTTCTTAATGACATAGGCCTATTTTTATTTTTTTTAAC
The DNA here is from genome assembly GCA_006410875.1 of Neotragus pygmaeus. Taxonomy (NCBI): domain Eukaryota; kingdom Metazoa; phylum Chordata; class Mammalia; order Artiodactyla; family Bovidae; genus Neotragus; species Neotragus pygmaeus. The sequence continues at coordinate 1,158,779 of SJYV01047685.1, read as the reverse complement.
GTTACTGGGGAATAACTCATATGTACATTATGATTACACACACACACACACACACACACACACACATTTCAGAATGGTAACAAGATCAAGATATGTCCACCACTTCACATAGTTAACATATAATAATGTGTGTGCCTATGAGTATGTATGTGTATGTGTATGTTATAAATGCTTAAGATATACTCCCGGCGTGATGTAGGCCAAAAAGCATTTATATCCAGTTATAAGTTCTGAGATCTAATGTACAACATGGTAACTATTGTTATTACTACAGTACTAGAGCTAGATAGCATATTGAAAAGCAGAGACATCACTTTGCCAAAAAAGGTCCATCTAGTCAAGGCTATGGTTTTTCCTGTGGTCATGTATGGATGTGAGAGTTGGACTGTGAAGAAAGCTGAGTGCTGAAGAATTGATGCTTTTGAACTGTGGTGTTGGAGAAGACTCTTGAGAGTCCCTTGGACTGCAAGGAGATCCAACCAGTCCATTCTGAAGGAGATCAGCCCTGGGATTTCTTTGGAGGGATTGATGCTAAAGCNGAACATTGAAGAATTGATGCTTTTGAACTGTGGTGTTGGAGAAGACTCTTGAGAGTCCCTTGGACTGCAAGGAGATCCAACCAGTCCATTCTGAAGGAGATCAGCCCTGGGATTTCTTTGGAGGGAATGATGCTAAAGCTGAAACTCCAATACTTTGGCCACCTCACGTGAAGAGCTGACTCATTGGAAAAGACTCTGATGCTGGGAGGGATTGGGGGCAGGAGGAGAAGGGGACGACGGAGGATGAGATTACTGGATGGCATCACTAACTCGATGGATGTGAGTCTGAGTGAACTCCAGGAGTTGGTGATGGACAGGGAGGCCTGGCATGCTGCGATTCATGGGGTCGCAAAGAGTCGGACACGACTGAGCGACTGAACTGAAATGAACTGAACTGAAAGTACTTAGTTCAGAGGGATGGCATATTATAGAATGGAATATTTTCTCATTTTCTCCACCATTTCTCTACTCCACATACTCATCGGCAGTACAGACTTTTTTTTACCAGTTTTTCTCTAAGAGATTCCAGCTTTGAGCAGATATGCTGAGATGCATTGAGACTGAGGGACAGCAGGTCCTAACTGAACATGGTTTTCATGCACAAGAACATTTCAGCATGCTCTCAGCTTCAATATTGTGATCTCATAGAGGCCTTGTATAGTCCTTCAATCATCCCAATCTCATCATTTATTTTTAATGTTTTTTTTTACATTACTCTCAGAAATGGTCCCATTTATTTTATTGTAAACCCTAGCACATAGTCTATGTATCTTCAAGAAATACTGGTGGATGAGTGAATGGATAGAGGGTTGTTTAGGGCTCTCATGGGCATGGGGTTTGTGCTGTTGGCCTGCAGGGCACAGTGTCGTGGCCGTGTGGTGGAAGGTCTTCCTTTTCTGCTCTCAGATGTCCTGTGCCTTCGTCGGGGTGCTGGTGGAAAGTGGTGAGAGTCTGTCACAGATTACTAACCAGATACCATTTTAACCACCAAGACTGATATTCTCTCATTGCCTCCTCTGTTCTGCCTCCTGATTTCTCTCAAACGGTTCCTACCCTCTCTTCTAGGTCTCCAGCTATGCTTGCTCTTGCTTAAAAGTCCTCCTTCCACTCTTCATTTTTAAAAAACTTTTAATTTTATATTGAAGTGTAACTGTTGTCATAGTTGCTGGTGAACAGCCAAGGGACTCAGCGACACATATACATGTGTCCACTCTCCCCCAAACTCCGCTCCCATCCAGGCTGCCACGTCACAATGAGCAGAGTTCCCTGGGCTAAACAGCAGGTCCTTGTTGGTTATCCAGTTTAAATATTGCAGTGCTGTATGTTACCAAAAGAGGTGTATGGCAGGTCCAGCTGCTTGCCACTCAGAAGTCAATGAACAGGCCAGGTTGGTGGAAAGGAAACTTTGCTTTATTTCAGATGTGGCAACTGGAGGCGGGGAGAGTGGTGGACATCTGTCCAAAGGCCGACCCCCACTCCCCCTGACAAGCAGAGGGTGAGAGCTTTTATAGGCAGATTGGGGTAGGTGGGTTACATGCAGAAACAACATAGCCGTCTCTAACAGTCATCTTCACATTGGTCGTCTGTGGTCTGACCAGCATCATTTGGTGGTTTTGGTACAGTTAATCTTCAGCTCTGGGGTCTGTGTGTCCCCATTTCTTTGCAGTCAGTTCTCAGAACTGTGGCAGCACATGTCCTGGGTACACGCCTGTCCTGGGTCCATCTAGTCACCACGGAGTTAACTTCTCCGCCTGGTGTTCTGGCATCTATATGACAGCTCACAGGATATGGCTCAGAATATTATCTAGAGCCCTTGAGAAAGAACGAAAGGTCCTTGACTGTGCTTAATTATTATATTATTATTATTTAGTCTCCTTTGATCATTTGCCTTTGTTTCAGCATTTCTCAGTTCTCTGATTAAACTTACTCTCTGACTAAAGTTTTCCACAGGCCAGAGGCAGGCAGAGGACAGGGTGGAGGGGAGGGGGCGAGGACCACACAGTCCTCTCCATTTCTTACAGTTTCATCCCAGACTCCCTGTATCTTCATTTTTCCCCTGGTCAGTTTTTTCACCACATCTCACACCCAGCCACTGTCTCTGTCCTACTCTGTTGAATATAAAACACTGTTCTCTAGCTTCGAAGGGAATTTATGTTTTCTCATCTGCAGTTTTCTCGAAATAGAGGGGGAGGTTGCAGGCTGTGATCAATTTGGTGGACATTTAATGGAAGTAAAAGGGGTAAATCAGTATATCCACAATTCTTCAAATTGATATTTATATATTTCCATCCATCCTTAGCTATTTTAATGCAGATATGACTTTTACTCCAGAAAACTATAGATAGTAATTGATTTTTAGCTTTCTATTTCAGAAGCTACAGATAAAAGGATATTAATTTTTAAGAGGTCACTCAATCAGAAAATGCATTATTCAATTAGAGCAGTGAGAGGGGCAGGAGGATGGAACTCAGCAACCTGAGCACCAGCTCTGACTCTGCTACTTACGTTATTTGAGAGAAGTTATTCCTCTGTTTGGGGTTTCCATGGGCTTTTTACTTTAGAATGACCACATTTTCTATCACTTTTGTGTATAGAGTCTCCAGTGCTGTGAACTGGACTCTCCTTATGGATTTGTGCTCCCACCTGACACCCACTTGTCCCAAAGTGTCCCACCACTGGCCTGGCATCAACAAGGATGCTCAGCTCATAGTCCAAGAACTGGCTCTTGACATCTGTCTGATTATGGTTGTTATCTCTAAATTAACATTAATAAACGTGAATTCTGTATTTGCTTTACAAAATGGTTTTCGCCACAGATCAACACAAGGCACTTTTTGTTGATTTTTATTAGAGTGCAGTTGCTTTACAATGTCGTGTTTGTTTCTGCTGAACAGCAAAGTGAATCAGCTGCATATGTGCATATATTCCCGCTTTTGGGGATTTCCTTCCTATTTAGGTCACCACAGAGCACTGAGTTTCCTACCATCCAGTCGGTTCTCATTAGTTATCTATTTTATGCATGATATCAATAGTGCATATATGTCAACACCAATCTATCAATTCATCCCACCCTCCTTTTTCCCTTGGTACTGGTAACCATACATTTGTTCTATACATCTGTGACGCAATGCACTTTAATCATTTTTTTTTGCATGAAGGATGAAATCTGAGCAGTTTATTCTTATACTAGTTTCAGAAATAGTGTTTATATCAACTGACCTATTTGAGCTTTTGTTGTTGTTTTTTGGTTTATCTTAACAAGAGATAGTCATTATTGTCTCTTCCATAGTGACACTAAATATGATCGTCCAACTCCTTGTGGCTCCTTTACTTAGGAATTATTAGATTAAGGTCAAAGTCAACTCACCCTGCTCACTCAGACCAAGGCGATAGCTACCCTCTCCCGCTCGTCTGCACTGAGCCACTACAAACATTGCTCTCCACTCAAGTTGGACTCCTTCATTCCAGTAACATGTTCGTTGCCACTTTGTACATCAGTATTTACACTTTTTTAAATTTCAGCTTTATCGATAAATTAAAATTAGATTTGATAAATTAACTTGTAAGATATTTAAAGTGTACAGCATGATGATTTGATTGTATGTATAGACTGTTCATTGTGAGAAGATTCTCCCTATCTAAGTAATTGGCAAATCCATCACATCATATGTTTACTTTCTTTGTTTTTGGTAAGGACATTTATGTTCTACTCTCATAGGAAATTCCAGTTATATAATACACAGTGATTAATGATCATCACCATGTTATACATTAGATCCTCAGACCTAATTCATTTTATAACAAAGTTTGTACCCTTTGATTAACCTCTCTCCCCATTTCCCCCAGTATATTTTGACATCCACCTGGAGTCCTTTTTAAAAATATCTTTGCAGAATCCTTTTCATTCTTTGGAGCCCATAACCTGTGTTTTTAGAACGCTTGTTATCACACCACAAAATGCTTTAGATTTTCCACAGCTCAACCAAATCTCCTTGCCTTTGTTAGTCCTTAGAACTTGCTCTGAACTGCACTTAGAAATTGTATGTTTAAGTATCTCTTCATCCTCAACAGACTACAGTCCCACTCTCTTTTCAGTAGACTTTATTTTTTAGAGGCTTATATTCACAGCAAAAATGAGAAGAAAGTATGGAAATTGCCCATATTCCCCCATCCCCACACATGCATGGTCTCCCCAGTTATCAATATCCCCAACCAGAGTGGTTTACTTGTTGCAGTTGACTAAGTGCGTCATTCAAGTCCACAGCTGACATTAGGGTTCATTCTTGATGTTGTACATTCTTTGAGTGTGGACAAATGTACAGTGGCATGTATCCACCCTTATAGTATCATGCAGAATGATTTCACTGTCCTAAAAATCCTTTGTGCTTTGCTTACCAATCCCTCCCCCAACCCCTAGAAACCACAGAGGTTTACAGACTTCATAGCTTTGTCTTTTCTGGAATATCATATAGTTGGAATCACACAATAAGTAACTTTTTCAGATTGGCTTCTTACTCTTAGTGAAATGAATTTAAGTTTTCTCTGTGTCTCTTCATGGCTTGATGGCTCATTTCTTTTTAACATGGAATAATGTGCCGAAGAATTGATGCTTTTGAATTGTGGTGTTGGAGAAGACTCTTGAGAGTCTCTTGGACTGAAAGGAGATCAAACCAGTCCATCCTAAAGGGAATCAGTCCTGAATATTCATTGGAAGAACTGATGCTGAAGTTCTAATACTTTGGCCACCTGATATGAAGAACTGACTCATTTGAAAAGACCCTGATGCTGGGAAAGGTTGAAGGCAGGAGGAGAAGGGGATGACAGAGGATGAGATCGTTGGATGGCATCACCAACTCGATGGACATGAATTTGAGTAAGCTCTGGGAGATGGTGATGGACAGGGAGGCCTGGCGTGCTGCAGTCCACGTGGTCGCAAAAAGACAGACACGACTGAGCGACTGAACTGAATTTAATATTTCACTGCCTGAATGTGTCAGTGTATTTATCCATTTATTTACTGAAAGAGATCTTGGTTGCTTCCAGATTTTGGCAATTATGAATAAAACTGCTATAAACATCTGTGTTCAGGTTTTTGTGTGGGCATAAGTTTTCATCTCCTTTGGGTAAATACCAAGAACTGCTATTGCTGGATCATATAGTAAGTGTATGTTCAGTTTCGTAAGAAACTGCCAAACTCTCTTCCAAAGTGGTTGTAGGATTTTGCCTTCCCACTAGCAATGAATGAAAGTTCCTTGTTCTGTATCCTCACAGCATTTGGTGGTGACGGCGTTTAGAAGTTTGGTCATTGTAATAGGTATGTCGTGCTATCTCATTGTTTTAATTTCCATTTTTTCTTATAACATACAATGTGGAGCATCTTTTCAGATGCTTATCTTCCATCTCTATATCTTATGTGGAGAGGAGTCTGTTAAGGTCTTTGCTTGTTTTATTTTCTTACTATTGAGTTTTAAGAGATTTTTATATAGCTGAGATAGAAGTTCCTTATCAAATATTTCTTTTGCATATAATTTTTCTAGTCTGTGACTTGTCTTCTTCCTTTTGAAAGTGTCTTTCATAGGACAGAGATTTGTAATTTTAATGACGTCAAACTTTTCAGTTATTTCTTTCATGGATCAGGCATTTGGTGTGTCTAAAATGTCACTGCCAAATCTAGGGTCACCTCGTTTTCTTCCAATGGTATTTTATAAGAGTATTATAGATATTTAGGCCTGTGATCCAATTTGAATTCATTTTTGTGAAGGTTATATGGCATGTACATAGATTAATTCTCTGCATATGGATTTCTAGTTGTTTCAGCATTATCTGTGGGAAAACTATAATTTTTCTTTGTGTTGCCTTTTTACCTTTGCCAAAGGTGATATGACTGTATTTATATGAGTCTATTTTTGGACTCTGTATTTTGTTCATTGATCTATTATTCTGTTCTTCCATCAGCACCACACTGTCTGAATTACTGTCACATTATGATTGCTGTCTTTTGATCCAAGATCTCAGTTTTTACTTCTTTTGATATTCTTTAGGAGCTCTTATAATAAAACCTTGACTATTCAACACTTTAATAAATATACGTTAATTTAAATTCTTTAAGTATTAGAGTGAATTGTAACAGTAGAGCAATGGTGGAGAAAACAGAGAAGGAGACTGCCTGTGTTTGAGTACTAGCTCTGCTTCTTAAAGGCTGTGCAGAATATTTCCTGCTTCATGATGGTGTTGATTGGTCCTTACATATCCACTTAGCACAGTACCTGAAACAAGCCAAATGCTTAATGCATGTTGCTTTTGCTGTCTCTATTCCACTCAGGATACAATAAATTAAATTCCCATGTAATTATTTTCCTATAAATATACATTATCTTATGCTAGCTTTTTATAGATGGCATAGCTTGCTTCAACTAGCCCAACATCTTCAGTGGCAAATGACCTGTCAGCTGGTATATGTATGTATGTGTGTGTGAGTATAAGTATAGTGTGTGTGTGTATATATATATATATATATATATATGTATGTATGTATGTGGATATCTTGTATACCAGCATTGTATGTCTTTTTTAAAATAGTTTTTGTGGTATTTTAAGGTTTTTGAAATCCATATTTCATCTTTGAAAAGTTTTCTTCTCTAATTTCTGTGATTATTATTTCTTCATCTATTTTGTTCTCTTATTCAGATATCATGATAAGTAAACTAAATGTCAGGAAATGTTAAACATCTAATATTTCCATTTTTTGCCTTTATCCACTGAGTTCTATGAGAATTTGTCAAGTGCACAATTACTGTATCTATTTGTGTTTCTGAATAATGTGCTTATTGCCTTTGTAAATTTTATCTCCATTTAGCGTGTCATAATTTCAGATTATTTGCCCTTAATGACTATATATGTACCACTTTCTTTTGGACCTGTTGTTTCCTTAAGGAGCAGTTTTCTTTTTATAGTCTGGGAAACTTTGAAAAATTAATGAAATCTACATTTGTACCATATATTAAAATCAAGATGATTGCAATAGTATCCAAAGTTGATATAATACTATGTAATTTGCTTTCATATTCACACCCTAATTTTGAATCCGATAGCTAGTTTTGCTATTGAACTTAATTTACTGTTAAAGATTAAAAATGTAACATTCATTTTCACTCAAGTGATACAATCAATTAGTAATTTAACATTCTCCCCTAGATCTAAGTTTAAGGAAGGAGGGAAAAGACTGAATCTTAGCCATGGTCTGAGAATGAAGAATACATAGGAAATGGTAGAAATGAATTTCATAAAATTTTTGCCATGTATATTCCAAATGTTTCTCTTTCAGAAAAATGATCCTTGTTAGGTCTATGATGATTGCATTGGGAAGATACTCTTCTTTAACTTAGGAGATTCAGTGATACTTTAAAATATTATAAATCCCCTTAGCAAATTTCTTCTTCATCCATCTTAAATAAAGTGGGTCACAGCACTGACATATGTATAATATTGAGTTACTGCTGTGAGCCAAATATTATTACACTTAGGGTTTTTTTGGTAATATAATAGCTCATTCTCATTTTCTAGAAATGTGTGACAGGCAAAACTGTCATCTCCTCATGATCAATGTTCAAGTTAGGCAACTGAATTCCTAAATATGCTACATTGGCTTAGGGTCACTGCAACAAAACCCAGAAGAACATGTATTTATGACCATGAAGATTTTGTTGGTCTCCCTGTACAGTGACCAGAAGTCTCCTGTGGTCTTTACTGAAAATAACTTCATCAGGACCAAATATATTCATTCAGATGACTGCAAACTGAATTAGACCACACAGAAGGGGAAATGATCCATCGGGTCCAGTTAATCGGACAGGGCAGTTCTCCATTTATTGTTGATGCATGAGACTTACACTGACAGCCAACCCTATTCCCCAAACTGTTAGTCACAGGAAGTGCAGGATGAATGGGCCATCATTTCTAGGCCTCAGGTGCTCACATTATTTCTAAATGCATCTCAAGAACCAAAATAACGTGGATTATTGGCCGCATTTTTGCAGTAGTTACTGAACTCTTCCAAATTGGTCCCCTCATATCTTTAAAGATGAAAGTACAGACAAAGTCAGGACAGTTCAAGCAAGACGAAGAAAGTGGTTAAGAGGATGAAAAGCTCTGTTAACAAGAAACTGATAATGTTTAACTTAGTTCAACAATAGTAATTCGAGTTCAGAATAATGATATATAAATATTTGAAAAATGTAAACAACAAGGAACAGCTTTGTTAAATGTGATTCAGCTAAAGGTAATTAAGAGCAATGCATAGTACATATTAAAGGAAAATTCAAAAAATATATAATAAAAATGTTTCCTTAAATATGGGGCTACATTACAGGAAAGAATTGCCACTATATTAAAAAAATATAGAACAAGGAAAATCTAATAGCAAGAAATTTACCAACAGTAGGTTCATGCTTCACTAATTCACCAAATTTTTTTATAATTTAAATATTTAACATATTCTTTACTTCCATATCATTACTCATTCTGTTCATTCATTTATTCAGAATATACTTCTTGAGCATATCAGTGTTTTAAGAATTGGGGGGCACAGGCAGTAATATATACATATTTTTTTAAATTAATTTCTTTTTTTATTGAAGGATAATTGCTTTTGTCTATAATAAATAACTTGAACTTTTAGTCATTTAGCACATTAAATTTTAGTTCTCACTCCAAGTGCCAATGAAGTGTTTGGGGGAGCAGATTTTTGGAGGGGCTAGATCCATGTGATCACTCAGAGATCGAGACTGATAGAGATCCTGAGTTCACTCTGATGTTCAATATCAAGTAGGGACATAGGGACAGCAAAAATTTTGGGAAAAAATAACTCCTTAAACACACTGGCTCAGAAGAGATGTATTACTTTCAGCCATGTTCATAGTTGAGAATTCACTACATGACAACATTTGGATGCAGCTGGAGTTGGAAAATGTAGCCTCACCCTAAAAGTATCTCTCTGGTTTGAGGGAGAACATGATTTTTTAATGGACAAGTAGCCAATCCAAAGAGTTCCAGATCCTTCTTGGGGGTGTATCAGTAGAGTAAACTGATAATAATAAAATATCAAGGATTAAAATAAATATTTTGTGAGGAGGTAAGTATTATGGAGACAGATATAGCCAGGAAGAAGGATGGGGAGTGCTGGTTATGCAGTTCTAAATGGATTGTCTGGAAAGATCTTAATGAAAAAAAAAGAATAACTATTTGAATGAGGTTGAGAGTGTGAACAAAGTGGAATCTAATGGGAAAGCACTTCAAGCAGTAGAATTGCGGGTGTAAATTCCATCAGGTGATATTGTGCCTGGGGAGTGTACGGAGCAAGAAAGTGGCTAACAGACTGGAAGCCAAGTATGCAAAGGAGAGAATGGCAGGATATGAGGTTAGAGAACAGAGGCCTTATGAGCAACAGTGAAGATTTTGGCTCTTACTCTGAGATACTGAAGAAGTCATTAGGAGGTTTTCAGCAGAGGAGTAAAATGGTTTGATTTATGTTTTTAAAGGATTACTCTAGTTGCTGTGCTGAAAATAGACTCTGGTACAGTATGGTCAGAAGCAGGGGGACTGTTGGAAAGCTTTTTCAGTAATTGAGGTGAGAAATGATGGCATCGTAGACCACAGGTATTGAGAGGCTGTTGGATTCTGGATGTGTTTTGAAGGTAGGGCCAACATGATATGTTGATGGATTGCTGGTGAACTGCTGAGGAAGAGATGAGTGAAGGATGGCTCTAAATTGGTAGGATAGCATTTTCATTAATTGAAATGGGAAGATTATAGGAAGGTCCCATTGAAGTGTGGGTGGAGTGTTTTAGGAGCTTGATTTGGGATGACTTTTAGATAGCTAAGTTGAGATATCAGGTACCCCCATTAGATACATGATCTTGGTACTCGGTGGGGGCAGGGAGAGGGCATACACATCAGGAATAGGTCAAAACATTGTATTCTGGGTGACCCCAACATTTACAGCTTGGGGAGATGTGGAGAAACCAGAGGAAGATCATGAAAAGGAGTGTCCAAAGAAAGACAACCAGGGAGTCCAGTGTCAAGGAAACTAAGTAAGATAAATATTTCAAGACAGAAAGAAATGAGCCACAATCTCAACTGCTGTTGATCAAATAAAGAGGATTGGAAATTGGGAATTTAGTTGTGAAGAGTCTGAATTGGGAAGTGATTGGTGATCTTAACAAAAGCAGTTTTAGTATAGTGATGTAGAGAGAAAGTGTAAGTGATGTGAGATAAAGAGAAAATGAGAAAAGATCAATTTATGGCAATGGGGTTATTTACTTTGAGGACTTTTTTCTATAAAAGAGAGCAAAGAAAGGGGGTGGTAATTATAGCAGGAAGTGAGAGTAAGAAGAGGGCTTTTAAAACATCATTCCATTCTTTTTAAAAATACTTTTTTATGTATTTGCCTGTGTCAAGTCTTAGTTGCGGCCTGTGGAATGGAATGGTGCTTTTGCTATAGTGCATGGACTTAGATGCCCTGCAGCCTGAGGGATCTTAATTCCCCAGCTAGGTATCCATCTTGCATCCCCTGCATTGGGAAGTGGATTCTTAACCACTGGATCACCAGGGAAGTCCCAGAAAGGGTGTTTCTAAAGGGGAAAGATAACAGTGCATAGGTCCATCTAGTCAAGGCTATGGTTTTTCCAGTGGTCATGTATGGATGTGAGAGTTGGACTATAAAGAAAGCTGAGTGCCAAAGAATTGATGCTTTTAAACTGTGGTGTTGGAGAAGACTCTTGAGAGTCCCTTGGACTGCAAGGAGATCCAACCGGTCCATCCTAAAAGAGGTCAGTATTGGGTGTTCATTGGAAGGACTGATGTTGAAGCTGAAACTCCAATACTTTGGCCACCTCATGCGAAGAGCTGACTTATTTGAAAAGACCCTGATGCTGGGAAAGATTGAGGACAGGAGATGAAGGGGACGACAGAGGATGAGATGGTTGGATGGCATCACCGACTCAATGGACACGAGTTTGGGTAAACTCTGGCAGTTGGTGATGGACAGGGAGGCCTGGCATGCTGTGGTTCTTGGGGTCGCAGAGTCGGACACAACTGAGCGACTGAACTGAACTGAACTGACTCTAAGTCTTCTCTAGAATTCTAGGGCTTCCTTAGTGGCTCAGATGGTAAAGAGTCTGTCCACAAGTCAGGAGGCCTGGGTTCAATTCCTAGGTCAGGAAGATCTCCTGGAGGAGGAAATGGAAACCCACTCCAGAATTCTTGGCTGGAGAATTCCATGGACAGAGGAGTCTGGTGGGCTACAATCCGTGGGGTCAGAAAGAGTCAGACATGACTGAGTGACTAACATACATACATACATCCCGGTTGATACTATATTCTCTTAGCATCTCAAGACTATTATTCTGTTTCCTCTGACCTTCATGTTTGCTGTTGAGAAGACTGTAAATTGTGAAGTCTTTTCTTGTGGATAACATTTTTTTTTCTCAATGACTTGCTTCTAAAACTTTATTTTTTGTGTTCTTCAGTTTCACTAGAAGTTATCTAGGTGTAGGATTCATGCCTTTCTGATGAGGATCCATATCTTTCATCACTTCTAGAAAGTTCTATAGCATCGTCTCCAAATATTCATTGCCTTCTCCCATTTTCTGTTAGCTGTTTGAACTCTCATTACTCCATGTTGGATGTTCTCACTCTATTTTCATTTTCTTAAAACTTTTCTTTCCTGTTTCCTGTTACTTCATATATCTGTGCTTCATTCCCTATATTTTTCTCAGATTTATTTTTCAGTGTACTAGTTTTCTTTTCAGCTGTCTCACAATCATTTTAGCTGATGTATTTTTCATTTCTATAGGTTTCCTTGCCTCTTTTTCAAATATATCTGGTCAGTTTTGTTAGTCTCTATTTTTCTTATATTTATGGTCAATCTTTGCTATTATTTCTTTAAACATATTTAATGTGCATGATTTATAATGTATGTAGTAAACTTTGTATCTGTAATCATTAGGGGTCTGATTCTGTGCTTTGTGGCACTTACAGTTGCTAATGACAGCTTATTTCTTCATATATAATGATTTTTTAATTATGTGTTCAAGTTCCTTTAATCTTTGATTCTTTGATCTTATTAGGGTAGTTTTTAAAGCTGAATTTAAATTTTCTTCAGAAAGAATTTTCGTATGCTGCTTTCAGATAACTGGGGGTCTTAGCACATAAGAAACACTTTAAATTATGCCTTAAGTTTGGGTTATTTTAACGGAGAAAGGCTTGAAAGTGTAAATTAAGTTTTCAAGCATGAGCATAAACTTTTGTTTAAAAATTTATCAAGGGAGTAGTTTTTAAAAAAAATTATTTTTCCAAAAGCTAAAGCTGAAAATAACATTCCTAATGCCTTGTCCTGTTTCAGGAATTCAAGATTCTCATCGAGAGTCTTTTAAAACTTTTTCGATACAATTTTTAAAGGTTGCTTTTCGTTAATAGTTATTACAAAATGTTGGCTATATTCCCTGCCTTGTAGAATGCATCCTTGAGCCTTTTACCCAGGCTTTTGCACTTCCCACTCCCCCGCCCCTATGTTGTTCCCCCTTCCATCCTCACTGGTAACCTCTAGTTTCTGCTGTATATCTGTGTCTGCTTCGTATCTATTATACCCCCTAGAATGTTGTATTTTTTAGATCCCACGTATAAGCGATATCATGAAGCATTTGTCTTTTTCTGACTTACTTCACATAGCGTAATACCCTCTCAGTCCATGTGTGTTGCTGCAAATGGCAAAATTTCAGTTTTTTTACGTCTGAGTAGTAGTCCATTGTGTGTGTGTGTGTGTGTGTGTGATATACCATATTTTCTTTATCCATTCACTTGTCGATGGATGCTTAGATTGCTTCCATAGCTTGGCTATTGTAACGCTGCTCTGAATATTAGGGTGCATGTATCTTTTTGGATTACTGTTTTTGTTTCTATGGATATATACCCAGGAGTGGAATTTCTAGGGCATATGGTATTTCTGTTTTTAGTTTTGGGAAATGTCCATACTGTTTTCCACAGTGGTTGCACTAATTATACATTCCCAACAACAAGATTCCCATAGAGAATCTTTACACTGATCTTCCACCTAGGTATCTTTTTTGTGTGGGTTACTGTAACTCAGCTCCTGTGCTACCAGTGATTAGCATGTGAATTCAAGAAACCTTTTCATTACATTCTTTGCTTACTCATGTTGATTCTACATTTTTTTCTTTTCTAAAATCTTCTGAAGAATTCCTTTACTCTCCTGCTAATGCAGCTGTGCATTAACAATGATCCTTTGATATACTGCATTTCACTTTGTGCTCCAGTAGAAATAAAAGGGTGGTATATTCTGGGAACATTTAGTCAAACTTCTAATAAAAATTGTGGTTCCCTTTGAGGAAGATGTTGTCTTTTTTTTTGTTAGTTATTTTTTCCCTGAGAACTCTTTATGTATTAAGGATAGTGATTCTTGGCCATATATTGCAAGTTATTTTTTTCCTAGGTTGCTATTTCTGTTTTCAACTTTGTTAATGGTGCTATATTTTTCTTTCTGATACAAACTGTTTAAATTTTTTATAAACAAATATATTGATTTTTCCTGTTATGTTCTCTGCCTTTGATATTATGCCTGGAAATTTTTCTCCATCAATGTTATGAAATTCTTCATTCTTCAGTTATTTCTTCTAGTTCTTCTTAGAATTTATTTTTCTCAGANGGAGCCGACGTTTTCTAACATAGGTGATAGAAAGAAAGATGTGCTATTTCTAGGGGAAAATGGGTAAACTCAAGGGAGACATTTTCAAATAGTTTTTATATTGAATAAAAAAAATCCAGGTGAAAAGGTACCTCATTGCCTCATTTTCCTTGCAAATTTCACCTAGAGTCTAACTCAATTTATTTTTATTTATTTTTAGTGCTGTTTCAGTGGTCCTCAATGGATCTTCCCAGTTCCAGTTTGCCTAATCAATCCATCCTACACCAGGATAGCTGCTATGTTTTCCATGTTTTTGGCTTTGTTCAGTTTCTTTCCTGTCCTAGGAAGACCCTCTGCCTACTTACCTGTTAAAGCCAATTTACAAGGACACCTTCATCTTAGGTATGACCAATAGGCTCTCATATCTTGCCTTGATTATCACTTTTGCCACTTACAGACTCCTTGCTGCTGAACATATTGACCGTTCTCAATTTCTGTTTCCTGTTAGTTGAATGGGTGTAATAATAAAGGCCTTGCTGTTTGTAAAGTATAGACTTACTGTTGCTGCAGTATTTGACCCTCAGCAGGTATATAATCAAAGAGTACATCATCATAAGAAATCTTGGACTGGATGAAGCACAAGCTGGAATCAAGATTGCTGGGAGAAATATCAATAACCTCAGATAAGCAGATGACACCACCCTTATGGCAGAAAGCAAAGAAGAACTAAAGAGCCTCTTAATGAAAGTGAAAGAGGAGAGTGAAAAAGTTGGCTTAAAACTCAACATTCAGAAATCTAAGATCATGGCATCGGGTCCCATCACTTCATGGCAAATAAATAGGGAAACAATGGAAACAGTGACAAACTTTATTTTTTGGGGCTCCAAAATCACTGCAGATGATGATTGCAGCCATGAAATTCAAAGATGTTTGCTCCTTGGAAGGAAAGTTATGACCAACCTAGACAACATATTAAAAAGCAGAGACATTGTTTTGCTAAGAAAGGTCTGTCTAATCAAAGGTATGGTTTTTCCAACAGTCACGTATGGATGTGAGAATTGGACTATAAAGAAATCTTAGCAACGAAGAATTGATGCTTTTGAACTTTGGTGTTGGAAAAGACTCTTGAGAGTCCCTTGGATTGCAAGGAGATCCAACCAGTCCATTCTAAAGGAAATCAGTCCTGAATGTTGTTTGGAAGGAATGATACTGAAGCTGAAACTCCAATACTTCGGCCACCTGATGCAAAGGCAGTGACTCATTTGAAAAGACCCTGCTGTTGGGAAAGATTGAAGGCAGGAGGACAAGGGGACGCCAGAACATGAGATGGTTGAATGTCATCACCCACTCAATGGACATGAGTTTGCATAAGCTCTGGCAGTTGGTGATGTACAGGGAAGCCTGGTATGCTGCAGTCCATGGAGACGCAAAGAGTTGGACATGACTGAGTGACTGAACTGAAGGATTACTAATATTAAGTCTCCAAAACCTAATCTGTTGACATTGTAGTCACCTGTGTATACATCTCATTCTATGAGATCAGGGGCATTTTTCTGTGACCCACATAATAATTAATAACTAACAAGCCTAATATAGATATTATGTATAGGGCCTGAGAAAATGGCTATAGCATAGGGATTGCTATGAAGAATAGAACTATTGTAGAAGACCAACTTACCTAGGCTGACATACTTTCTACTGTGTGCTGTAAACTGTTGAGAAGTACACTCGTTTACCCGACATTCTTCCAGGCTGAACTACAATGATTTTAAACATGTTCCACAGATTTGTTCTCCCCACAAGTAGTAATTTTGGTCATTATGCACAAATCATAGATGCAACAGAGAACATTTTAAGTGGTATTGTACACAATGATTTCAAGAATGTGCTTTAATTTTTATTCAATATCATTTGATTAGCAATTTTGTTATTGTTTTAGCCTTGTGAATATTTATTCCAGCAAAAATGAGTACAATAGTTTCTAATGAAAATATTGTCCACCTGTGTTCCCCGGTGTCTAGATGGAACACTGGCCTTGTCCTTTTTTAGAAGAATTGCCAGTGGCCTTGGGATTGGAAGATGCCCAGACTGACCAACCTGTAGCTGGCACCTGGCTATGCTGAGTAGGAGGGAGGAGGGGCTATCCCCAAATTTTCTGTCCTAAAAGGGAACATCCTCAGCCTCAGATTTTTCTGTCCTAAAGGGAAGTATCCTTAGCCTCCTCCTGGTAACAAACAAGATGAAAGATCAGGATGCTGATGATGGCTCTTCTTAGCTCTGGTTGTCTCATTCAGGCCAGTTTGGGCAACACTCGTGAATGGAAAGAGTTAAACTTTGAGATCAGGCCTTTGGAGATCCCAATTCAGTTGCTACTATTTTCCCCAATGTGAAATCCTTTTTTTGTTCTTTGAGCCAAAGTTGTTTTCTGTGTGTGTGAAGTTTTTAAGACAGTTACCTGTGTGGGTAATGCAGCTGGGTCCCTATTCGCTCCTTGGAGATCTAGTTGAATGCGTATTGCTCTTTCAGTTCCAAGGTCTTTGCAATTCTAAAACTCTTGCGGGATTTCTGTGTTGGATCTTCTCATGGTCCCATCTCCCGCTAGCTCCCGTGTTCATGGTTATTGCTCTTGTTTTACCCCATGTCTTTCGGAAAGTGAGACCCGAGGGTCTGCCTGCCTGCGGAGGGTGAGTGTAGTAAATGTGGCGGTGTCATAAGGGGATAATATATTTTGGGGATTTTATCTGGACCTTCCCCCCACCCTCATTTCTCCCATTTCTGAGTCGTCTTCTTGCTCCAGAATTGCCCTCAGGAGCTCCAAATCAAAATTCTGTTACACAGAATATTTCATCTTTATCTGGTTCCTACTCTCACACTCACACGTCTAAAATATTAAGGTTGTTTGCAGAACAAAGGCCCCTCTCTTTCATGGTATCCGCCCCACTGAGGATGCCCCAGGTTGTTCTGTGTATTCCTTTCTGGCTTTCCCTCCCCTCCCCCCACATTCGTACATAGATTCATGCACATGCACACAGTCACACATGTAGACACACACAGGTATATCTCTTACAAGGATGCTGTATCTGTTGATTTGCTGTTTGCAAATATTTAGAAGAAATTATGTATGGAAATTAGAGCTTCCCAGGTGGCACTTGTGGTCAAGAACCAACTTGCCAATGCAGGAAACTGAAGAGACTTGGGTTCAATCCTTGGATCAGGAAGATCTCCTGGAAGAGGGCATGGCAACCCATTCCAATATTCTTGCCTGGAGAATCCCATGGACAGAGCAGAATGGTGGCTACATGGCCAGGAGGTTACAAAGAGTCAGACACGACTGAGCAACTTAGCATGCATGCATGTATATTCATGTTGATGTGTGGCAAAACCAATAGAATATTGTAAAGTAAAAAAAATAATAATAATAACAATAAATAAAAAGAAAAAATAGTGAAAAAGAAAAAGAAAAAAAAAGAAATGAATCAGCACACTGCTTGGTGCGCATTTATATTAGTCTTCCCTTTCCTTTGCTTTTAATAACCAAAGACTAGCTCTTCAAAGATGGCTTTGGCTGCAGTTGTCTGGACTACAAGCACAGGGAGTCAGCAGGGCCTAGGTGGGTGGTGTGATCCAGGTGGCCTGGGAAATAAAGCCATTCTGTCCTTAGTCTTCTCCTCCCTGACCAGGTCCCCACCCCACCCCGCGCCCTGTTGCTCCAGGCTCTCTGAGAGCTCAGTGTAACTCATCCTTGTTATATGCCCCAGGACTCTGGATGCCAAGGGCAGGAAAGTGTGATTGTTGGGAAGGCAGGCTGACAGAATGGTTAAGAATCAGGGTGCACTCCAGGCAAGTGGGTGAAACAGACTACAGGGACAAAAGTCAGTGAGGTGAGGCAGTGTTTACTTCTACCTTTTAATGGGAGAGGTAGCATTTTCAATGGCACCCCACTCCAGAACTCTTGCTTGGAAAATCCCATGGACGGAGGAGCCTGGTGGGCTGCAGTCTGTGGGGTCGCAACTGAGCAACTTCCCTTTCACTTTTTACTTTACTGCATTGGAGAAGGAAACGACAACCCACTCCAGTGTTCTTGCCTGGAGAATCCCAGGGATGGGGGAGCCTGGTGGGCTGCTGTCTATGTGGTCGCACAGAGTTAGACACGACTGAAGCGACTTAGCAGCAGCAGCAGCAGCATTTTCAAAATGTAGTGTGTGTGAGTCACTCAGTGGAATCTGACTCTTGGCAATCCCGTGGACTGTAGCCTGCCAGGCTCCTCTGTCCATGGAGTTCTCCAGGCAAGAATACTGGAGTAGGTTGCCATTTCCTTTTTCAGGGGATCTTCCCACCCAGGGATCAAATTCAGATCTCCTGCATTGCAGGCAGATTCTTTATCATCTGAGCCTCCAGGGAGGTAAGAGCCAACGTGGAGGGGAAAACAAAAATGCAGGAAAAGATGCTGAAAAAAAAAAAAAAAAAAGCTCAGTCTCCTCCCTCCTTGGAAAAGGACTGATCTCTTCTTTTCTGTGTGTACAGTTAGCCTTGTATTGGGATCAAATGAACCTGAACCTGGGCCTCTGATGACAGTGGTCAGGGTCATGTGCAACTCACTCGCCTGCAGATTAATATTGCCATTTAGACCAGGAAAAGGAGCTGCAGCCTGTCTGTCTGTCTTTCTGGCAACTTGATAATACTACTTAACCCTACCTTAGCTAATCCCAAAGGTCCTTCAGATTAATATTGCCATTTAGACCAGGAAAAGGAGCTGCAGCCTGTCTGTCTGTCTTTCTGGCAACTTGATAATACTACTTAACCCTACCTTAGCTAATCCCAAAGGTCCTTTCCACCCCAAACTATTCACTTACTCTGTGATTCTATACTTTTCTTACAGTTCCGTGGATGAAAATATCCATAGCTGTTTTGACATTTTTTTATGTAACTAACTTGAAATGCATTTTAGGTTTACTATTTTACAATCTCACATTTCTATTTTTTTATTATTATTTTAGACCAAGATATAAATGAGAAAAAAGTAAATTGAAGTATTACAAATATCTTAGCCCAGAAAAATAGAGAAAACGTAATTGGAAGAAGCATGAGGTGAGAACGTGTAAACATATTTCAAACAGAAACTATACTGTTCCACTGAAAAGCAATTTCTTCTCTATTTGTGTAGAGACAATCAATATATTGTTTAGAGGTAAAGAATGATTTTTTTTGGTCATATGAGAAGTTGATTTCGAAGAATAGTCATGTCGTGTCCTTCATAAATCCCTCAGTTCTTTTGTCTTGATATAGATTTATTAGTAGAGATACATTTATAAGCTAATATTTTGGGAACTAAAGAAAGAAAAGTGGTGTAGCCAGAAGAGAGCAATTTTTTTTTTTCAACTTTCTTTGATCATTCAAGTGTGACTTGCCTGTCGGCGACATCACAAAAATCTAATTTCCATTTTACAACATAGTTGGGAGAGTAAAAGAATCCCAACTCTTAAAGGCTTGAGCGTCAAGAAGGGTTTGTTGGCCTGATGAGTGACTAATCTGGATTTCTGGAAAGGAAACTCCTGCTTACTGCTTGAATCCAGTCTTATATTTGTCATAGTAACAGTGAAGAAATGGTATGTACCTTATTGACATGAACAATTTTTTTGATAAAACTTTTATAGATAAGGAAACTATGTTGACATTTTCTGGTTTAGAATTTCATCAGTGAATTGAGGGATGGCTTAAGGAAAGATTATTAATCCAAGAGCCAGAATATTTCTCTGGTCCCATCCTACACTTGTAGCTTATAGGAAATTCATCTAGTCACATTAGTAAAATAGAGATTTGTCTAGTAATCTCACAAGGCTTTCATGGGGATCCATTCAAAAGAAATAGTATGAAAAAGTGTTTATGAAAATATCATTGTGATTTTTGTCATCATTTTATTAGAACATACCAAATATATTAAAATTAATAAATGTTAAAAAGCTTAATAGAGTGCCATTAACTCACCACTGTTAAATATACATTTTAAATTGTAATTTGCTGGACAAACATAAGGAATTATGAGTATAGGAAATGGTGATTGGGAAAGATGTTCTAGACTAGATTTTTTATTAAAAAAGGATCAAATATGAATAGGCTTGAATAACTGAATTAATGTAATCTTTTGTAGATAAGTATAACATTGAGGTTTAATGAAGCAATACATGAATGCTCATAACTCTCTGTGTTTCAAGCTCTCTGTGATATACAGTTATGCATTCAAATACTGCAAGGCAGGTATAAGCTAAGAGTGTGCCCCACAAATGCATGAAGTCCTGGAATGTGTTAACCTGAAGACTGGTCCACAATCTCCACCTGGAGTTTAGACATCCCCATTAGCTGGATATTATCCTTTCCTGAATGTTTGTAGAATAGTGAACTTGGGGACTGAAAGATCATGTATGTCTCTGCTATAAATGTAAAAACAATTATGTATTTCCCATCTTAATCAAAAACTCCAACCAGGGTTCTTAGTTTGACTAAAATAACTCTTAAATGCACATTTAACAATCTGCCGAGTATTCATGCAAACACAAAGAATTGAACACACCAATTGAACACACTGTTCCATTACTGAACAGTGAACTTAACGACACTTTTGTATGCAGAAACTGAGCAATATTGCATACAAATTAAAATTCCACCTCATAACAATCACCTATCTTAAGGTACTTGATCATTACAGTTTTTCCTTCTGGAATATTGGATTGTCTAGACCTTTTAGACTCACTGACTTTCTTCAAAGGCATTTCTACTTCCGTAGGAAACATATTCACTTTAAAAGTCTGAAGGTAATTGATAGTGATAATGAGAAATCCATTTAAAAAGCACAAGTAGGAGATGCTCGTTATTAGAGAAATAGGCAACACACTGCTTCCTCTCACCAGGTCTGACGTGAAGTTAAGCCTTTGCACTGATGTGTAAATAGATTGGATAGTAGGGTTTAGACATGGCAGTGACTTTGGGGTAAAAATTATCGCACATCTTTGTAGCACACATTTGTAAAGTGAGAGTGTAGGGAGAGAGAGATCCCTACTTTGTGTCCATTTCTATTATCTGCCATGGTATATGACATAGTAAGTCTGTTCATTATGTAGGACGCCATACTTCCTGGCGGGCTTCCCAGATGGGGCTAGAGGTACAGAATCTACCTGCCAATGCAGGAGATGGGAGAGACATGGATTTGACCCCTGCGTTGGGAAGATCCCTTGGAGGAGGGCATGGCAGTCCACTCCAGTATTCTTGCCTGGACAGTCCCATGGACAGAGGTGTCTGGCAGGCTATGGTCCATAGGGTCATAAAAAGTTGGACATGACTGAAGCAACTTAGCATATGTACACATACTCCTTGGCACATAGTATGTGTTTTATAAATATTTGTTGAATTAGTGACAGAAAGAAGAGACTATAGACCTGTATGTGTAGAGGTTCTCATTAAAGAGTTATCGCAATAAAAGCAAACCTTTTTTTAATAATTACAGATGCTAAAGAAAGTGTGAGATGGTATTTTCTCTCTCTAAATGTATCCTTATTTAGAGAGGAGGGGATTTTCAGGAAGTTTGCTAAACTGCTCCATTCCTCAGGTGGATTTGAGATGCCATGACCAGAAAGCTTTATTCCTAGCTCTAAAGTCTCCAATTATTTGGGCAAGAATTTCCTTATTCCAGCTCTTTCTGTACTTAAAAATTATAAATTAGGTTGCTGCCGAACTTATTTTCTCCATCAAAAGAGAATTCACAATCCAATTTACAGATTACTCAGAAATATGTTTTGCATTGCTTTGGTCATTTTTGTTGTTAACCTTTTTATGTTTTTAAAAAATCTCTCATCTTTATAGTATGGTGATTAGAAGTGAATCTGAACTAAAGTGCATTTTTGTTCTTTAAACATGCCTTCCATAGTTAATACAGGTGTTTTTCAAATGTGATTTTGGATTTCATATATTTTACTCAAATATATGTAAAGAATATATATAAAGAATAAAGAATAACAGCCACGTGAAACAAAGTTGTCCACTCATCTTGCCTGTATTCCTCGTACAAGAATGTTTATGATTTACCTAACAAAGAATAAAAATATATAAACATATGTGTGTTGTGAATATTCTTTACTATATATGCATATATAAAGAATACGACTACAAATTTTATTTCTCTTACCTTTTAATTAATTTTTAACTTGAAAATTAAAAATAGCAAGTATAATAAATGTGAAAACAGTAGAGAATTTCTCCTTCATTTTGATACAAGGCTGCACACTGCCTTCTGAAAATTTGAAGCTAGTGGAATTTTTGCCATTTTAGTTATCTAGGAAAATTCATTCTTGAAGATAATTATTTTAACTCAGGTTTTGGCACACTAGAGAATAGGTTTTGATCTTATTTTATTTTAAATTTATTTAATTTGTGTTAATTACTTTTTTCTGTTTTAATAAATATCATCTTTTTTACGGTATTTTTGTTTCTGTTCTAATAGCTGCACTCTGGCTAATTATGCCATAGGTTTGGCATTGTGTTGTTCAGAGAAGCAGCACCAGATCAGAACTGTTAGACTCTAAGCAGGCATTTTTAACACAGAGTGGTGCAAGAGAGCTATTCCAGAAACTCTGCATTATTATCTTAATGCTGCCGAAGTAAACTTCGTGTCATTTCTGTTGAATAGCACTTTGTCAGTTTCACTTGACATCTGGCATGGTCCTCAGGGATATAGGTCTTGCTATGCAATCTAAAGGGAAATCAGTTGTGTAATTTCTATATCTGTAGGATTTGTGTGAATATTTATCATAAAAACAGAATAGTTATATTCCTCTTTCCCCTTCAGATTTACATTATTTCCACTCCCCTAACTGGCTTTTAAGGAGTGATCCTCTTGAAGCAGCATGCAACTGATAAATATTTCATGAATGAAAGAATACTTGAATGGGTGAGTGTAGAACAGTAGTATTCCAGTTTGTAAATACTAGGATTTCAGGACTAATTTAATAAAGAGGAAACCGTTCTTCCTTTTTATAGCTTTGAGGTAATGACAGCAAGAACTAATGCTCCTGTAAAGCGTAACTGTTTACAACGCTGTTTAACAATTAGTGTTTAATGTCTCACTTGGTATCTAACACCAGTAGGAGATACAGAAGGTACAACATGTGTGATTCTTCAGTTACTGATGTCAGTGGCATGCATACAGATTTTTTAAATGTGTAAAACAAGGTCACAGCATCATCTTTCAGGATTTGAAACAGCTCAACTGGAATTCCATCACCTCCACTAGCTTTGTTTGTAGCGATGCTTTCTAAGGCCCATTTGACTTCACATTCCAGGATGACTGGCTCTAGATTAGTGATCACATCATCATGATTATCTGGGTCATGAAGATCTTTTTTGTACAGTTCTTCTGTGTATTCTTGCCACCTCTTCTTAATATCTTCTGCTTCTGTTAGGTCCATACCATTTCTGTCCTTTATCGAACCAATCTTTGCATGAAATGTTCCCTTGGTATCTCTAATTTTCTTGAAGAGATCTCTAGTCTTTCCCATTCTGTTATTTTCCTCTATTTCTTTGCATTGATCNAATAATAATTATTTATGTTAATGAGGCTTTGATTCAGCATGTGATTTTAATGTTTTAAAATGTGGTGAGGGTGTCTGTGTGTCACTTAGAGCAAGTGTGTCAATGGTGTTGTTCAGTCTCCTATACAGGCTTCAGAAATGTTGTGTGTTCAATTCCAGACCACTGCAATAAAACAAATATTTCAACAAAGAAAGTAGCGTGAAGTTTTTGGCTTTATACTTCATATAAAATTTATGTTTACATTATACTGTAGTTTATTAAGTGTGTAATAACATTGCGTCTGAAAAACTACGTACATACTTTAATTAGAAAATACTTTATAGCTAAAAAAGTCAAAGCAATTACAGCAGTAACATTTTGCTTTAGAAGATTGTCAAGATTTCTGATTTCTTCATGCCAAACTGGTATAGTGGTGATAGTAACAGTATGAATTTGAGAACAAATGCCATCTATGCCAGTTGATTTTTGAGAAGATCTAGGCTTGACATCTGGAGAAGGCAGTGGCAACCCACTCCAGTACTCTTGCCTGGAAAATCCCATGGATGGAGGAGCCTGGTNTGCTGGGAGGGATTGGGAGCAGGAGGAGAAGGGGACGACCGAGGATGAGATGGCTGGATGGCATCATGGACTCGATGGGCATGAGTTTGAGTGAACTCCGGGAGTTGGTGATGGACAGGGAGGCCTGGCATGCTGCGATTCATGGGGTCGCAGAGTTGGACGCAACTGAGTGACTGAACTGAACTGAACTGAACTGAAAACAAGGTCATCAATGTTCAATTTAATCAAAACTCATTTGTTCCCTGTTTCCTTCATTGATTCAGTAAAATTTATCTAGTCCTGTACTAGGTGGCTGGCTCTGAGGTAGGCACTGATGTGCAAAACAGTGTCCTCTGCCATCAAGTAGTTTACAGCTTAGTGAACAAAAAATGTACTAATCACCCAAACTCACAAATACATATATAACTTTGCTTGTCTGAGCTGTGGGAGCATATAAAGAGGGATTTTTCAATGAAGGTGTCCCTTGGGTAATTATAATAAATGGAATTGAAATTTATATGATGAAGATAAATTGCTTAGATGGAAAGGTGACACCAGGAGGAATAGACAGGGAAAGGTGAGAGTGTTCTAGTAATTCCAGAAAGACAGTGGTGAGAAATGAGGCAGATGACAGCCAAGCTGGGTCATGCTGGGCCTTTCATTCAACTCACATTCTGGTCTTTGTCCTCAGATCGTTAAGTATGAAAGGAAATAATCAGATCTGTGTATTTAAAAATCATGCTTGAAGCTATAAAAATATAATGACATTGAGTGCTGTTTTCAGTAAATCACAATGTGATCTTATAAATATTTAAAATAAGTTGACTGACCAAACAGTATATTTTGTTTGTATATTTGAGTAACAGTGTGTCCGTAGAGGAGTTTAACTGAATTAGGGTTTTGAACATTATAAGTAGATACACAAATTGCTTCAGACAGTTTCTGATCCTGGGATGGTATTTTCTGTGCCCACAAACTCATTCCTCTTGTTACTGTCTTCAGGACCACAGAGCATGTTATCAAATAGCAGCTTAGATGGCTGTGTTACCAGGGTGCAGTTGTATTGGGTAGGGGTCAGGCTGCATTAGAGTTATTTAGAAAGTTAACTTCAGCTAACCTCGGCAGAATAACTGGACCTCAGAGAACAGAGTATCTGGAGAATTCAAAAACATGAAAACAGGCAAAGCAGGACAAAGTGAAATGATAGGTGCTGCTTGTCAAGACTTGTGAGGTAGTACCTGGTTTCTGTGCCAAGAACTTTCCTCACTTGAAGCCTTCCCTTGCAACAGTCCCGAATGGTAGCTGTGATCTTATCTGCCTATATCTTGGTTTTTGCTCGACAACTCATTGAATGGCCCTGAATTGATCCTCCTGCAGTTGCTTATCACCTAAGAGAAACACAGGGATGAATGTTGAGTGGAGAAGCACAATTCAGCATTGTCCATCTCTCGCCCCACTCCAGTAATCTTACAACAGGGACTTCACACTGCTGTCTCATCTATCCTAGACCACCATCTAGCAAATAAGTATCTCCACTGGGAAGCAGGCTGTGTTTCCTTTTGGAGTAAAGAGATTAGTAAACTAAGGCAGAGTTGTCGTATTGAAAAACACTGCTTAGGCAAGTGGAAGTTCTGCTACTGTGAATCTGCTTCTTCAGGGAACTTGTCAGAGATGCCCCTGGGAAGGTTACTACACTTCTACTGTTGTGATTGGTGAGGCAATAGGCATCCGTGAGCATATTTAACTTAGCAATAGCCATATGAGATGTCTTTCTCTCAAACTAAACATATATATAGTGTGTGTGTGTGTGTACATATGTATACACACACAAACTATATATGGGCTTCCCTGGTGGCTCAAAGGTAAAGAATCTACCTGCCACGCAGGAGACTTGAGTTTGATCCCTGAGTCGGGAAGATCCCATGGAGAGAGAAATGGCAACCCACTACAGTGTTCTTGCCTGTGAAATCTGCCAGACAGACGAGCCTGGTGGGCTACATCCATGGGGTTGCAAAAGAGTTAGACATGACTTAGTGACTAAACAACATACTATATATATTATGTACAGAGATTATACATGCATTACATATATCCATCCGTAATATCCTCATTTACGTTAATGAAAAGAAAAGGCATTAGAGAATTTAGTACTTAATTTAAGTATTAAGTATTAGGTTATGTATTGATAGACCATAGGGGAAGGATTCAGATCTACTTCTGCTGACTCTAAGTCAAGATCTATCTCAGTTCATGTGCTTCACTCATTTAAAATTGGTATTTACATCTGTATTTACTTTTGAAGGGGGCTTTGTGAAACAAGAAGCTTCACGGGTGGTACAGTGGTAAAGAATCTGCCTGCCAATGCAGGAGACACAACACCCTCGGATTTGATCTCTGGGTCAGGAAGATCTCCTGGAGAAGGAAACAGCAATCCACTTCAGCATTCTTGCCTGGAGAATCCCATGGGCAGAGGAACCCGGTGGGCTATAGAGCATGGGGTCACGAAGAGCTGGACACCACTGAGCACAGCACAGCACAGATATGAAATAAAGAATGAAGACTGGATTGTAGAAAACTTACAAACATGTAAAAAAAATCAACTAGTAGTGATATAGAGATTTTGTATTGAGAAAAATTTTAGAAACTGCTATAGTGAATAACTTGATACAAATTAATGATAAAAACAGAAAGATTAACATAACTTGTTTGTCAAAAGAAATAGAAACTTCCACTGTCTTTTTCCAGTGCAGTGTTGGCACAGTAGAAAGAAGAAATTCTCCTTTCTTATTACTAATAGTCTGTCAATATCAAGGAAAATCATGTGATAGTGCAAAGATGTTTCTCCTGAATGAATATATTTGATTAAACACCATCTGGAAAGATCCTCATTATCCGAGAAAATAATGAATCTTAGATCTTACGCATGCTTCACATGTGTCAAGAAATATGTTGGTCAAATCAAGACGAAAGTAGATGGGTTGAATTGAAGTCTGACTTAAAACAGCTGCTTTCAAATCTGTCCCGCTATGCAAGAAAATTTGACTGATGGAACCCACAGCTGCCTCTCTTTTTGCTCCACAGCAAGACTTCTTTCCTCTGAAGTTGGTTCCTTTACATTTTTGTAAAGGACTTTTATGGATACTAGGGGGGAAATTAGTCATTTTAAAACACGTATGAAAAAGGAGGCTAATGTTTTCAAGGAAGAAGAGAGAAAAAGAGAAGGCTTAAGTTAAATTTAGAAAAAAAATTTTAAAAACCTGAAGATGAGTGGATTTTATCTTTCCTTGAGATGTTCTTTCAAATCACTGGTGTAAACTGAAAACCTATAGTCGAAAAAATATGGATCAGTTTACTGAAACAAACATTTAAAATATCATTATGTCAAATGGAGATAATAAACACAATAAAACAACAAACTGGAAAAATAATGGAAACATTTTAAAGAAAGTGTAAATATGTTTGATAAATGAAAACAAACAAAAAAAATAATATGACTGAGCAGATCACAAAATAAGAAGTAAAAACTGCCAAGAAATAACAAATGAAATACATTTCAAACTAACATGCCTTCAAAGCCAAGCAGATTGAAACAATATGTTTACCTGTTAAATTAGTATCATTTTACAAGATAAAATTCATTGTTTAAGGAGCTAAATCTTCAGCAATTTTCCTTCTTGGCTGTCTGGCAATATGTATCAAGTCATTAAAATGTATGTACTTACTAGTCACATACCTTTGGGAATTTATTCTAAGGAAATTGTAAAATATGTATGCTGTGATTTTTGTATGCAGATTTTTATGCAGAATTATTTATAACAGTGGAATATTTTAAGTAAATGAAGTACCCAACAAAGGGGGGATGGTTAATAAAGTTTTATACTCTGTCCCTATAGTACTCTGTAATCCTACCTTGTATTTTCAAAAGTTTTATATTCATTATTCTCATTTATTTATTCAATAACTAAGTACCCATTGAATGCTTTACTATGTGTGTGTGGTACCCTTCAAGACACTGAGGATCAAACAGTGAACGAAGCAGAGAAAACTTCTTTCCATAGTGTAGAAATAAATGATTAAGCAAAGCAGCAGCAAATAAGTAAGGCATGTTATATGATAGATGGCTATAAGTGCTATTAAAAATAGTGAGCACGTGTGGGGATAATGATGGAGGAGGAAATGGTGTGCTTTTAAAGGGAAGGCTTCAGAGAGAAAGTGACAAGTGAGTTAGAACTTACTTGGAGAGGGATGGAGAGAAGAGCATTCTAGACAGAGAGAGGAGCAAGATGAGAGCCTTTAGGGAAGAGCATGTCTGGTGTTGCATCCCTGCCCCTGTCACTGAGTAGAGAGAGCCAAAGGTAGACTAGTGGAAGACAATGAGAATGCAGGGAGCCTCAGGGGCGATCATGAGGATGCGAGCTTTTTACCCAGAGAGGGATGGGAAGCCATTGGAAGCTATGACCAAGAGAAAACATGAAACATGAAAAATGCTTCTTCATGAAAAATGAAATGGAGTTGCCTTTGGGATAATTGCTTGTTTAGCATTTTTCTTCTCTGGGATAGAAGGAGGGATCATAGCCAAATGGCCTCTTCAATGACCAGTATAGAACAGGAGCTTTGGATCTACTGACTGATTAAATCAACATTGCCCATACAAGCTCAACTGGAGTGCAGATAGCAAGAGAAAACTTATTTTCATATATATTTAACTTGGGGGAAATGCTTATAGGATGCTTGCTGAAATAAAATATTCAGCTCTGCTCATACAGAATGCTCCAAATTAGGCAAAGAGTGTGTGGGTATCTACAGTTTGAAAAGTTGATGAAAATGCATAAGCATAAATTTTAGTTGTGGTTTTCTCTTGATGTTAGGCTTAGAGATGGCATGTTTATTTTACTTTAGGATTTTACGGCTTTTCTAATTTGTCTATGATAAATACATCATTTATAAAATTAAAAAGAAGGACAAAGATAAAGGAAGTGATCTTTTTTTTTTTTCTCCAACTTGACTAAAACCAGAAGAAGGTATGTAGAATTGACAATAGAGAGTACAGTACCACTACTTCTTAAGATAAATGCTGGAGCATTTTACCTGGAAATATTAGAAACTTTTCCCTTGACAGCCAGATAATGACAGAGCAATGAAGGGTTCCTTTCATTTGTTCACATTCACAGGGCTGTCAGGATATTAATCAGGGTATAGAAATACATCTGTCACAAAATCTGTGAGATGTTCTTGATGACTTATGTATGGTGCTATTTTGAACATTCCCTATATAAAATATTTTACCTTTTGTCCATTATCAGCTTTTCAAAAAGATAGCCGTGCCAGTAACCTACCTTTTTGTTTCATTCAACAGTATGTCTTGAACTCTTTCTCTATGAGATCATACAGGTCTACCTCAATCTTCTTCTGTGTATTTGTACCATTTATATTATGTAAGATGAATACACTGTAGTTTGGTGACTTCCCTGTGGCTGGACATGTAAATTTGTCTTCATTTTCCACTATGAATGCTAATGCCTTAGTGGATATCAGAGGATGCACCTCTTTTTGTGCTTTTGTAATTTCTTTAGAATAATTTCTTCATATTGGACTTAAACGGAGTAGAAGGTTTTGTGTATTTTAAATTCATTCATTCATTAATCAAAAACATTTGCTCCTGTGTCAGGCATAGTCCTAGGATTAGAGATATAGTCCTGAGCAAAATAAACAAAATTCCTGTAACTTAGCAGTTTCCATGACAGTGGCAAAGACAGACAACCAGCAAGTAAATAAGGGTATATGAGTGAGAAAGTATGAGTATGAAATATGAAGAAAAGTTACAGCAGCATAATATCAAGTAGTGATAAGTGCTCTGAAGAAAATAGAGTTTGGGCATGGAGAGTGACAGGAGTGGTATCAGAGTTAAGGTAAAGGGTAAAAAAAAAAAAAGAGAGAGAGAAAAGGAACATTTAAAGGAGAGCAGGAAATGGGCAAAAGGACTGAAGCCAGTGGGAATTAGTGGAAAATTCAGATAACAGAATCAGAATTTCTGGGGGTGAGGTGTTCTACATTATAGTCCATGAGACAGAAGCATCCTGGCCGTGTTTGAGGAAGGACAGAAAGTTAAGTGTCATTGGGTAGAATGCACAGAAGAGGTTTATGGGGTGCTGGAGGAGAGGTGACTGGAGGCTGATAGGAGATACAGTAGAGAAGAAGGTAGAATAGCAAGGATTTGGGGTTTTATTGTTGAAGTGATGGTAATCCAGTATGTCGTTTTGAGCAGATAAATGACATGATTTAATTTATATTTAAAATATGAACGTGGTTGCTTTTAAAAAATCAACATCAGGGCAACAATATTAGACCCTGGAATTACTGTGGAGAATCAACTATAATAGTAGGCCAGAAAGGGGTGATGAGACACTGGGGTCGTTGTTCTAGAAACATAGTGAGAAGGACTCAGATTGGATTGATATTTGAGGGTGGAAAGAATGTAGGGTTTGCCAGATGATTGGATTTGGTATGTGAGCGCAAAAGAGAAATCAAGGATGATTTAAAATGTTGATTGATTCAGCTGAATTCTTTTCCAGTGTGACTTTTCCAAGCACACTTTTCGTGGCCATATGTAAGATTTCCCCAAATCCTCAAAAGCAGTGTGTTTTGTTAACTTTGTCCTCGACCTTATGCTTGGCATGGAGTTGGCATTTGATACTATCTCTTAATGAATGAGTCTAAATGTTACCTTTGTGATGCTTAGCAATTTAAGTTCTTTGTTGCTTTAATTTGCATCAATTGAACTTCTTTTCATATATCAGAAATTTG
Source organism: Neotragus pygmaeus (assembly GCA_006410875.1). Classification (NCBI taxonomy): domain Eukaryota; kingdom Metazoa; phylum Chordata; class Mammalia; order Artiodactyla; family Bovidae; genus Neotragus; species Neotragus pygmaeus. The sequence goes on along the minus strand of SJYV01047685.1, from coordinate 1,127,621 downwards.
CATTTTTTCATGAATTGTCTTTTCTTAACCTTTGTTCTCTGGGGTATTGAATTGTTTTCTTATTCTTATGAATATGTAGAAGTTTTTATATTTTCTAGATATCATTTCTTTGTTATATATCATATATGTGGCAGTAAGTGGTCTTTGTTTAAACTTTTTTTGTTGTTTTTGATTGTACCAAAGTTTTAGATTGACTAGCCTAAAGGTTTATACATTTCGAATTTTCTTCCCTTTTGGGAGAAGTCAAAAGACTTTAAATACATTTTATTATTCTCACTACTGTGGATCCTGGTGGGCTGCAGTCCATAGGGTTGCAACTAAAGTGACTTAGCATACACATTTACCCACATAAATAGGTTTACCTATAGAAAGGTTTAACTTGTTTAAGAGATTTATGTAAGGATAAACAACAAATTCCCTGAATTTACCAGTATGTTCTTTCCACTAAATAACTGACTGCATCTCCAGATATGTGAAAACAGACACACACACATACACAAAGTATAGCACAGGGAGAATGGAGGTGTAGTACATGAAGCATGACCATAATGTTATTTAAGATTAAAAACTACCATATAGATAGAGGTATGGGTGATTTTCTTCTTTGTACTTTCTATAATTTGCATTTTTGCACTATGAGTGTTTTCTCTGTGTGTTTGTGTGTCTGGGTATGTGTGTGTGTAGTAAGACATTAAAGTGTCCCTAATTAAGAAGAAAATGACAATTGTATGGAGTAATACCTTGCTGGCAGGAATGCTCCCTTAAGAAAATCTGAAATGAAAGGATGTCCCTAACTGAGCAGAAGAGCAGAATTAGGTTGTATACTTTGGAATTTTCAAGGAAGGATGAAAACTCTGAAAATCAGAATGAAATGAGAGGGAAAAGGAAAGGTAATCATGTGAGATAATGAACATTTAAAGGAGGGCAGGGAATTGACAAAAGGAAGAGGCAGAGGGCTTCCCTGGTAGCTCGGCTGGTAAGGGATCTGCCTGCGATGCGGGAGTCCTGGGTTTGCTTCCTGGATGGGGGAGATCCCCTGGAGGAGGGCATGGCAACTCACTCCAGTGTTCTTGTTTGCAGAATCCCCAGACAGAAGAGCCTGGTGGGCTAGTCTATGGGGTTGCAAAGAGTGAGACACAACTGAGTGACTAAGCACAGCGCAGCAGCACAGGGGGCGAATGGAGGGAATCCTCAGTAAAATGATGAGGATGAGTAGCACACTGTATCAGACTGAAGCTAGATAAGAATGCGTATTTCCTGGACCATGGTACACCACAGATGGAGTTTATCTTGGGGTGAATTTTTCTCAGTGGCAATATACGACATACATTCTACCTCTCAATTCCACACTGAGGTCAGAGCACAGACCTCACTAATCAAAGTGCTCTTCTCACTTCTCATTACGTCTTCATAGCCCCGTTCTTAAGTAAAATCTGCCAGGCTTGATGCTTCAAGCTGAACTGAGTCCCATATTATTGTAGTCCAGCCCTCTCGTTTTGAAGATAACTAAACCAGAGAAATATCTTGACCGAGATCACCCAGCTTTGGTTGTCTCTACTTTCCTAAGGCATATTTTACTGTGATTCTTTAACTTTTCATGAGCCGTTTGACTTCTCCTTGGATGATTACTTTGTGAAACAGTTGAAAGAGTATTTGTGGGAAGATTCAGAGATAAACCTGCACTGAGCTATCTCTAGGACCACTGGGCTTGGATATCCTTGACTACCTCATCCAGAAAAAGGCACATTGATACTTGACTTACCTGATGGGTGGTGACAGGGATATGAATTCCCGTTATATTTTTCATCTGTGATTATATGATTCTTATGACACATCACTTGTTTGCCGTTGTTTAATTGCTCAGTTGTGTCTGACTCTTTGTGACCCCACGGACTGTAGCCCACTAGGCTCCTCTGTCCATGGGATTTTCTGGGCAAGAATACTGGAGTGGTTTGCCATTTCCTTCTCCAAGGGATCTTCCTGACCCAAGGATCAAACCTCTGTCCCCTGCATTGGCAAGAGGATCTTCAGCTCTGAGCCACAGGAAAGCCCTAAGGATAATAAAATTTTGGCAAAGTAGTACAACCCACTCCGGTATTCTTGCCTGGAAAATCCCATGGACGGAGGAGGCTTGTAGGTTACAGTCCATGGGGTCGCAAAGAGTCGGACACGACTGAGAGACTTCACTCACTCACTCACTCAGTAGCAAATAACAGAACCATTTAGAAAGCAAAACCTGAAAAATCACCATTTATTGAGTCAAAGTTGATGTATAATTTTAGAAACAGAGAGACACATACCAGTCAGCGTTTCTCTTCTATGATAAAATTAAACTCTACATTTATTAGTTGTATAGAAAATAGAGCTCTTTGTGCATTAGTTTTTGAGATTCAAGCAAAATAAATCATCAGCTCTCTTTGACATTTAATTCATCTCAATTTCATTATATATTTGAAATATGTTATTAATTATCCTTAATTACATTCATTTTAAATGGTGGAATTTCCATTTCTAAGTGCTTATTTCATAATTCCTGGAAGATTGATAAATTCTGCTCAATTTAACAAATATTTATTAAGGTGATTTTATGCAAAGTACGATTTTAGATGTTTTAGGTAACCACTGATTTCATATCCCTTGGAAAAATTAAAAACACATCCATCTCCTATACTGTTTATTACTACCATTAGAGCTTTAGGCTTGGTTTTTATATTCTGGAAGACAATAGCAGGTGTGGGGGTAGGAGAAGGATTTTTCCTATATTTGAAAGAAGGAATTTCACCACTTCCTGAGAATGAGCAAACATACTGGAGTTTAAATAATCCCATAAATATCTTTATTTACGGAGTACTGGATGATGGATAAGGGATTTTATTCCCAACATAACTTTTTAATTAGATGTCATAATGGATTTTACTTGCTTTTGTTTATCATGATCATGCATTTTGAATGAAAAGAAAATATTAGAAATGACCCAGTGGAAGGATTTACTCAAGTTCTTCTAAGAAGTGTGGCATCCAGTGGCCTGTCTCCTGCCGAGCAGTGAGGGTAGAGTGCTAGGGATGAGAGGAGGCATGAAGGGATCTGAGTTTCTGCAAACAGCTTCTCTCTGTCCCTTCTCTTTCCATCTCTCTCTATGAACCTCCCCTTTGAGAGATTCTACTAGTACCCAGTTGGACCATGGGATATAGCATGGTTGTTAAGACCATTACTGGCAACTGATCCATATACTGCCCTTGTGTTTTACTTTACAAATACAAAAAATGTATTTCTTATTGTTTTTTATTATATTTTCCTATTATTGATGTGGGGATAGAATATGTGCTTTACTCCTTGCTTTTATTAATATTTCTAAGCCTGATTGATGAATGACAATGACCCACAGCCCTTTGAAACCAAATGAGCAACTGGTGTGATATTTTCCCCCTTCTTTTCAGTTTATACCTTTTATTGTATAAAAGAAACCAAAAAATTCAGTGAATACCCCTAACATACAAGTCATAGAACTTGAATGTTATATTCTCACCACCCACAGGGTCTCTCATTTTCCTAATTATCTGGACGTTCAGAGCTGTCTGGAGACTGTTGACAGAAACCTGCCTTAGCTAGATTCAAAGTAAGCTAACCAGCCCTCAGTTCAAAACAGCAGTAGCCCAAGCTGGCTTCACAGGGTATTGACTCAAGATTTACTGTGTCTGATAATTAAATACAGAAGAGGTTACAACTGTGGAAGAGAGTAAGCAGTTTTCCATTTTTTCTCAGAGTTGAAATTGCTTGTCTAGTGAAAATGAAAAACAAGAGAAGGTCTGTCATCAAAACGATGACAATGATTTCCCCCAAAGGCATAATAATTCTGTAAATGCTAAAAGTTTTAATGTGAGATAAAAAGTATTTTATAGTAAATAAAACAAATGCTGTCCAGTGGTAGCCAAGTATAAGTGCTTTGCAGGAACTGAGAATCCCACACACTTCCTGTACTAGCCATAGATGGGTGATTAGTTTGAAAGGTGAAAAGATGATATCTTTTCCCTTTAGTTGTTCCTTTCCCTATGTCCTGGCACCTAAACTGTGCCAGATAGCAATCTGCCAGATAGCAGACTCTCTTTACCATGTCTACGTAAAAAATGACTGCACGTAGCATGTCTATGCCCAGCTGTCCTGAAGAAGACCCTGACCTTCAATAAATGACTCATGAATATGCTTATCCTAACAAAAACCAAGCATAGGTCCAGGCTTTTGGAGGCACATGGATGTGTTGGCAGCATGGTTATGGATATGGTCTTAGTCTGGGTGCACTAGAAATATCATTTACTCAAGTGAGGGTCTTAGTGCTTTGAGCTTGACTGAGTTCACTTATTAAAACGGCAACAACTAACAATCCTATTTAGATTTGGTTTCTGATATAGGGACTTCCCTGGTGGCTCAGATGGTAAAACATCTGCCTACAATGCGGGAGACCTGGGTTCAATCCCTGTGTCAGGAAGATCTCCTGGAGAAGGAAATGGAAACCCACTCCAGTATTCTTGCCTGGAAAATCCCATGGACAGAGGAGCCTGTTAGGCTACAGTCCATGGGGTCGCAANTCAGATGGTAAAACATCTGCCTACAATGCGGGAGACCTGGGTTCAATCCCTGTGTCAGGAAGATCTCCTGGAGAAGGAAATGGAAACCCACTCCAGTATTCTTGCCTGGAAAATCCCATGGACAGAGGAGCCTGTTAGGCTACAGTCCATGGGGTCGCAAAGAGTCGGACATGATTGAGCGACTTCAGTTTCTGGTGTATAACACAAAAATCTCCTTTGTTAGACTCAAATATGTCTTGTTGCATGTAATTCTTAGATTGGATCCTTTGTTTAAAATGCTTAACAGAATATTTGCTTAGCCACTTTGGCAAAATGAAAACTGCTTGATTTTCCCTCCTGTTTGTTGTTGTCAGAAAAACATCTCAGTAGTCAAGATTGTTGTGGTACAATTGGTAAGTTTGTCCAGCTCTTTATGACCCTGTGGATGGCAACACGCCACACTACCCTGTCCTCTACTATCTTCCAGAGTTAACTCAAATTCATGTCGATTGAGTTGGTGATGCTGTCTAACCATCTCATCCTCTGCTACCCTCTTCTCCTTTTGCTTTCAATCTTTCTTAGCATCAGGGTCTTTTCCAGTGAGTCGACTCTTCACATCAGGTAGCCAAAGTGTTGGAGTTTCAGCTTTAGCAACAGTCCTTCCAAGGAATATTCAAGTTTGATTTCCTTTAGGAACTACTGGGTTGATCTCCTTGCTGTCCATAGGACTCTCAAGAGTCTTCTCCAGCACTACAATTGAAAAGCATCAGTTCTTCAGCACTCAGCCTTCTTTATTGTCCAACTCTCACCCCTCCAGTCTAGATTACAGTGTTGTAAAATTAAGGGATTTGAAACATCTCAAAAAACATGGAGCATAGCTCCAGTTTGGTCCAGTTCATTTCAGTCACTCAGTCATATCTCCTTGTGACCCTATGGACCTTAACATGCCAGGCCTCCCTGTCCATCACAAACTCCCAGAGTTTATTCAAACTCACGTCCATTGAGTTGGTGATGCCATCCAACCATCTCATCCTCTGTCATCCCCTTCTCCTCTTACCTTCAATCTTTCCCAGCATCAGGGTCTTTACAAATGAGTCAGCTCTTCACATCATGTGGTCAAAGTATTGGAGTTTCAGCTTCAACATCAATCCTTCTAATGAATATTCAGGACTTATTTCCTTTAAGATGGACTGGTTGGATCTCCTTGCAGTCCAGGGGACTCTCAAGAGTCTTCTCCAACACCACAGTTCAAAAGCATCAATTCTTCAGTACTCAGCTTTCCTTATAGTCCAACTCTCACATCCATACATCAGTTTAGTTCAGTCGCTCAGCTGTGTCCGACTCTTTGCTACCCCATGAATCACAGCACGCCAGGCCTCCCTGTTCATCACCATCTCCCGGAGTTCACTCAGACTCACGTCCATCAAGTCCGTGATGCCATCCAGCCATCTCATCCTTGGCCACCCCCTTTTCCTCCTGCCCCAAATCCCTCCGAGCATCAGAGTCTTTTCCAATGAGTCAACTCTTCACATGAGGTGGCCAAAGTACTGGAGTTTCAGCTTTAGCATCATTCTTTCCAAAGAAATCCCAGGGTTGATCTCCTTCAGAATGGACTGGTTGGATCTCCTTGCAGTCCAAGGGATTCTCAAGAGTCTTCTCCAACACCACAGTTCAAAAGCATCAATTCTTTGGCGCTCAGCCTTCTTCACAGTCCAACTCTCACATCCATACATGACCACAGGAAAAACCATAGCCTTGACTAGACGGACCTTGGTCGGCAAAGTAATGTCTCTGCTTTTGAATATGCTATCTAGGTTGGTCATAACTTTTCTTCCAAGGAGTAAGAGTCTTTTAATTTCATGGCTACAATCACCATCTGCAGTGATTTTGGAGCCCCTCAAAATAAAGTCTGACACTGTTTCCACTGTTTCCCCATGAAGTAATGGGACTGGATGCCATGATCTTCATTTTTTGAATGTTGAGCTGTAAGCCAACTTTTTCACTCTTCTCTTTCACATTCATCCAGTGGCTCTTTAGTTCTTCTTCACTTTCTGCCATAAGGGTGGTATCATCTGCATATCTGACTTTATTGACATTTCTCCCATCAGTCTTGATTCCAGCTTGTGCTCTATCTAGCCCAGCGTTTCTCATGATGTACTCTGCATAGAAGTTAAATAAGCAGGGTGACAATATACAGCCTTGACGTACTCCTCTTCCTATTTGGAACAGTCTTTTGTTCCATGTCCAGTTCTAACTGTTGCTTCCTGACCTGCATACAGATTTCTCAAGAGGCAGGTCAGGTGGTCTGGTATTCCCATCTCTTTCAGAATTTTCTACAGTTTATTGTGATCCACACAGTCAAAGACTTTGACATAGTCAATAAAGCAGAAATAGATGTCTTTCTGGAACTCTCTTGCTTTTTTGATGATCCAGCAGATGTTGGGAATTTGATCTCTGGTTCCTCTGCCTTTTCTAAAACCAGCTTGAACATCTGGAAGTTCATGGTTCACATATTGCTGAAGCCTGGCTTGGAGAATTTTGAGCATTACTTTACTATTGTGTGAAATGAGTGCACTTGTGTGGTAATTTGAGCATTCTTTGGTATTGCCTTTCTTTGGAGCATAACTCTACTTCCCTAAAATACTGTGTCATGCTCTTCCTTTGAACCATAATCTCTATAATGTTTGTAAGAAGAAGTTTCTAGTTCTAACTCATTATTTGATAGATGAGGAAATTAAAGCTCTCTTGAGCCATGTCAGTTACCCATCTAATGAGTCAAAGAAATGTTAAAGTCCATCTTTATGGCATATATTTATAAATCATACACTCAAATACTAGAATATTTCATACATTATAAGGGAGCCCTCAGAGCTAATTTAGGGAAAGTGTGTTTGCTTATTGCTGGCCTGACTGTATGCCAGTAGAATTTTATACCTTTTATTGTAGTTGCCATTTTTTATTCCTGGGGAGAGAGTTAAGCTTTTCCTGCCATGCTCTAAAAGTCTCCATTTATCTAAGTATTGGGCAAGGATACTTTTAGTGTCTGTCTGATAATGCAATCTTTAGCAAAATTGTTTCTCCCTTACTATCTCTCATTTAAACCCTTTGTATAATTTAAAAACAAGTTCATAATTATGCTCATTTAATATTAAAAACATCATCTCATGCAATTTTCATTTCTGCACATTATTTTTAATATGCATTCTCTGGAATCCTAGAATTCATACTATTTTGTTATTTTGCTTTCTTGGAGTTCAGAATGGCATCATAAAAACTTACTTGTGTTAACAATGTAATATCAGTTTCAATGGCATTATAGTAATTTTGTGATTTTAGATCCATAATTTTAGCTATTCTTCTAATTTTGTTCCCATATGAACTATTTTTAGTTTACTTTTACTTCTATAGATATCTCTGCATGAATCACGTATGTGTTGTTCAGATGCTTAGTTGTGTCCAACTCTCCAACTCCATGGACTGCAGTATACCAGGCTTCCTGGTCCTCCACCATCTCCCGGAGCTTGCTCAAACTCATCACAATTGAGTTGGTGATGCCATTCAACCATCTAATCCTCTGTCGTCTCCTTTTCCTCCTGCCTTCAATCTTCCACAGCATCAGGGGTTTTTCCAGTGAGTCAGCTCTTCGCATCTGGTAGCCAAAGTATTGGAGCTTCAGCTTCGGCATCAGTCCCAGTGAATATTCGGGTTGATTTCCTTTAGGACTGACTGGTTTGATCTCCTTCCAATCCACGGGGCTCTCAAGAGTCTTCTGGAACACCACAGTTTGAAAGCATCAGTTCTTTGGCACTCCACCTTCATTATGGTCTAACTCTCACACATGTATCCTTATCCTCCATGCTTCTGTTTCGTTATTTTTCTGATATGAAATGCCTTAAGTTAAGATATGGAAGGATTTATATCTTTCTCATTGTAACTGATCTATATCTCCCTGAACTTGTTGCAATTCTGGCTTGTGCTGATGTCAGATGTCAGTATCTGATCTTTCCCAGACCAAGCCCATATGTTGAAGGTCATTTCCCTTTTTCTCATGTCTTTCTTGACTTAATTCCAGGAGATCACTGCTTTTCTACAAGTCTGTTGTTCTGAGTGCCTCCACCTTTGTGGATCAGCATTGGTCTCTGTTCAGTACCCCAAGCTATAGCTTTTCTCTATACAATAGTTTTAGCACTACTTGAGACTGTGGGTGTGGGTTGGTCCTCAAGTCTCCACACAGACTGAAGTACATATCTAGTTGTGTCAGACAAATGGTATCATCAGGAAATGATTATCATACAGAATGGATATTTAAATCATTTCATTACATATGGCTGTTACCATGATCAAAACAAAACCCTGCCTATCACAGAGGCCATGTACATCTCAACCATGAGCCTTACTGCTCTAAAATTTCTGTTGCCTCTTAAGAGAATATTGCTTCTTCAAAAGTCTTTAGGGCTTATCTCCAACTTCCTTTTGGAAAATACATGCTCTACCAGGATGCATCATCATGCAATGTCCCTAAATTAAGTACATTGGCAGTCACCACAGTACTCGCAAGTGGGCATATGTCAGTCTGGGTGAATGTCCCAAGGAGAAGCAGCTGGTGATCACAGCATAGGTAGTCGTACGGCAATCTAGTTTCCGTTTATAAATGCACACTGAGCCCAAAGAGGGGTTGAATAATTGCTACAGAATCACAGAACGTAATCTAAACCTGTAAGATGTTTGGACTGTACGCTTGTGCTAAGTCACTTCGTCATGTCTGAATCTTTGAAACCCTGCGGACTGTAGCATGCTAGGCTCCTCTGTCCATGGGATTCTCCAGGCAAGAATACTGGGGTGTGTTGCCATTTCCTTCTCCAGGGGATCTTCCTGACCCAGGGATTGAACTCGTACTTCTTATGTCTCCTGTATCGGCTGGTGGGTTCTTTACTACTAGCGCCACTTGGGAATCTTGTTAAGGAATCACAAAACATAGTCTAAACCTGAAAGAGTTTTAGAATGCACTGGGGATAATAGTCCATAACTGTCGTAGTGACAGAATTGGAGTCTAATTAGATGAAGATTTAATACGAGTTAGTCTGTATTTTAGCTTTTGTTTTTGAACTGTCTTTACCAGATACTTAAAATAAGAAGTCCATATTTTCTAGAGAACTAGTGAAGACTACCTGAAAGGAGGAGAAATGTTCATATTTCTAAGTGTAAGGTCTTGCTGTATTCACTGTTTGAAATGATGAAAATCAAATTGTAATTCAACTTTTTTAGGAAGTCCATTCCCCTCGTCTGCCAAAGCCCATACAAAGCCAGTGAAATGAAACAAAAAATTGCTTTTTGTTTCCTCTCTGCCCTTTCAGCCCAACCTGCTTTTTAGTCAGAATGAAATCAGATGCACTTCGTATTGATCTAGGTCCTGAACAAGTGTAATCCCTGATTCACACAATTGAAAGAACCATCATCTTGGTGGTTCTAATGATAGAGAGGAAACTGTGTGGACTTAATACATTTCTGCATTTTGCTGTGGCTTCCTGCTTCTCTGAATTATACATTGGATCCTCGGCAGAAAAAAATAGAACTGGATCCTACCATCGTCTAGTGAATGTAGGGTAAATATTGAGAGTGGCTTGCCCACGATTGACATTGTCAAATCATTCATCTGTCTCTGAGTCTGGCAAAGTTAGATAGAAATGTCTGATATCACCATTGCCTTCCAAAGTTCTTTCTCTCAAATTCTCTATCAATGTTGAAGTGGCATTAGTAAGGAAAGGTTGGAGAATCTGGAAAATGTGTAAAGCTTGGCATGGAGGTAAGGTAGGGCTATCAATTTGGGTCTTCTGTCTATAAGCAAGGATGAGCTACACTTGATGGATATTCCTCATTTGGACACAGAGGGCCCATTGAAGCAAAAAGGCTACTTAGGCAATAATCATCATGGCTTTGTAAAGAGCAGTTCTGTTAAATGTACTTAATCTTTAAGGCAGAAGGACAGGTTTGTGGTTTTATAAGAAAGTAATGAATCCATTTGACAGTCTTATTAAGACATTGTGGACATAAGACCTAAATCAGTTTTAAGAGTGGCTCTGAGTCTCTGTGTCAGCTTGCTTCTTCGTTCTGCCGTTCCCTTATTCTGAGGGTTATTAGCTTCCTGCCTGCCTTGTAAACCCCTGCGTCTATGTGAAGCTTCCCTGACTCTAGTGGTATCTGCGGGTTTATCATTTTCCCTAATCTCTCAACTAAAGAAGCATTTATGGAAGAATCACATACTACACCTCAAGTCCATGCTGTATAATCCCCAATGCTCTCCCAGCCTTCCACGTTGCTTGTTAGCTCCATTTACACTTAACAGAGTCCCCACAACAGTGGAGTAGCCACAGTGTCACACATGTTTGCCCTTGCCCAGCCTCACCTTGAGCTCCGTAGAACCCCAGCTGTACCGTATTTATCATCCCACTGCCCTTTGCCCATACTTTTTTGCATTGCACATACTGGTGTTCAACACCTTATAGCTGAATTTGAAAGAATAATTTCACCAGGGAAACTATGAAATCTGTAAAATTAAAAGTTTAGAACGTTTCTTTTCCGATTTGAACACTTTCTTACCTCTTAGGGATCATCTATAATCCCAGCTATTCCAGATCCCCTTAGAATTTCCCCCAATTTAGCCCACACTCCAGGCTTCCCCGGTGGCTCAGCTGGTAAAGAACCCGCCTACAATGCAGGAGACATGAGACATGGGTTCGATCCCTAGGTTGGGAAGATCATGGAGAAGGAAATGGCAACCCACTCCAGTATTCTTGCCTGAGAAATCCTATGGACAGGGGAGCCTGGCTGGCTACAGTCCATGGGCTCGCAGTCAGACATGACTGAGTGTGCACACGTGCCAAGCCTGAGCTAATTAGCACATCATATCTCCCTGGCCATACTGATTAGTGTTAGTACTAGGTACAGAACCCAGTCAGAAACAGTGAGAAGAAATGTTTCTTGAGAGGCCTGAGAAAAAGATTCTCAAATTCCCCAACACATAAAAAAATTCTGAGTAGGTGGGGTCTGTCCTTTTTTCTTTTTAACTTTTAATTTTATATTGATAGCCAATTAACAATGTTGTGATAGGTTCCGGTGGACAGCATCGAGACTCAGTCATACATATTTTACATATTTACATACATTTTCCTCTAAACCTCCTATCCATCTAAACTGCCATATAACCTTGAGCAGAGTTCCCTTTGGTGTATATAGTAGGACCTTGTTGGTTATCCAGTTTAAGCATAGCATTGTGTACAGGTTGCTCCCAAACTCCCTAACTATCCTTCCCCCTGTTCTCCCCGGGTAACCTGCAGAGCCTGTTCTTGACCCGCTCTTCCACAATGACTATGGTGGAAACACGGCAGAGTGATGGAGAAAAGCCGATTTCTCTCCTTCCTTATTTTCCAAGTGACATGGTTCAAAATATTCTTTTTTCTACTTCTTTCAACCTATTTCTCCCCCTCCCCTCTCCTCCCCTCTCCTTCCCTTCCCCTTCTCTTTCTTCTTCTGCTGCTCTCTCTCCTCTCCGTCTCCTTCTATTATTTTTGCATAAAGCCTGTTTGGCCTGTGATTTCTGTCAATTGCCACTGAGAGTCCTAATCAATAACCCACTTGAGATCATCCTGCTTTTCTTTGCTTCAGTAACACAATTGTACTTTATTCATGTGTTGCTACTTTGACAAATTAATGTGTCCACAGCCCAACAGCAAACCATCGATACAAGCACGGTATCTTCTATTTTCTAAATGGTGTCCAGATTTGTAGAGATAGATTTGTCTGTGTTGTGAGAATCGAAAATCCTTCGTGCATAACTTGAGTACTCTGTTTATGTAAGTAATTTGGCATCTCTTTCCAAGTGCAAAAGAGTTCCTGTTGATTTTGAATGCACAGGCTGTGTCACTAGCAGAGGAGATGAGAATCGGATCAGGGAAGAATAAATTTCCTTCTTGTGTGTGATTATTTTACGTTTGGAAACTTTATCTCACTCAGCATGATGTTTAATAGAGAGGAAGATAGAAGTGGGACGTTGTGACCGACCATTCTTGACTTTTTCCCAGTACAGTTCTGCAATTTCTGTATATGCTGTCCTCACAGACACAACTTGTTGATTGTTTTAATTTTGGTCATAAACAGAATTAGCTTTTTAGCTTGAAGTGAGTCTGAATCACAGTGTCAGCATTTTGCTTTGTAATATGCCCTTAAAACCATTACACCTTTGCCATAATCAGCCAGACATAGAGCTAATTACCATCCTTTCCTAAAGCATGCTCAATTCAAAAACTAGAAGAGAATATTTTTTAAGGAATCAACAAAGTATAAAGTGTCAGATGATGGAATTTATGTGATTCAAATGTGGTATTCTGGATTTATATTTCCAGGGATTTTTTTCAAATCCAGACACAGCAAGTCAAAGTGAATGTTTCAGAATTTTAAGTGGGCAATAAGCAAATAAATAAATGCTGGGAAAGGACCTTCATATTACTGTATGACATATAATAAGCGGCAGATTGGTGTATAAAGGATAGACACACTTTCCATTAAAATAGTGGCTTTTTAATGTTATTCTATTACTTGACTCCCCCCCCCCCCGCAATTATTTCACTTGAGTGTTTATATTGATTATAACTGCTGAAATAAGGCAACCTGTGCTTCTGTTACGTTCTGCCTAACAGAAGTTATTCCTTCACCCGACTTGAAGATAGAGCTGGGGGAAGCTGGGCTGTCAAGGGAAGGAAGTGAGAGCCAGAGAAGAAAAAGTGGGCTGCGCCTAATTCATAGTTCAGAGAGAGAGCTGGGAACAGCCTTTCCTTCACTCCTGCCCACAGTTGTCATGGCAACTCTCAATCTACTGACCTCTTTTAGTGCTCTAATAAACCAGTTGAATGNTACTTGACTCCCCCCCCCCCCGCAATTATTTCACTTGAGTGTTTATATTGATTATAACTGCTGAAATAAGGCAACCTGTGCTTCTGTTACGTTCTGCCTAACAGAAGTTATTCCTTCACCCGACTTGAAGATAGAGCTGGGGGAAGCTGGGCTGTCAAGGGAAGGAAGTGAGAGCCAGAGAAGAAAAAGTGGGCTGCGCCTAATTCATAGTTCAGAGAGAGAGCTGGGAACAGCCTTTCCTTCACTCCTGCCCACAGTTGTCATGGCAACTCTCAATCTACTGACCTCTTTTAGTGCTCTAATAAACCAGTTGAATGTTTATTAAGGTTTTTGTTTCTTTGATTGTTTTCAATATCTAATTCTCTTTGAGACAGTCAAGCTGCAAATGGATTCCATGCCTTATTGATCAGGCCTTTGGAAAAAGGTATTATGCAAAGTTGAGGATACGTGGCTTTGAGCATTTCAGCTCTCCTTTTCAAGTAATTTCCTCCATCATAGGAAAGAATGTAAGTGATCCTTCTATGGCTTTTACCAAAATAAGCATTATAAGCAAGGTGAAATTGGTCAAGGCTCTAAGTTCTGCCTCAGTAGAGGGCCTTCCTCAGGTCTTTAATCATTGGCAAGTCATTCCCTTCCATGACTTCTTTTCTTTCATCCGTGGCATAGTGAGGGTCACATTTCCCTTTTGGCTTTAAAGATTTCTGACTAAATACAGTTGTTTGCTGGGGTCCAGCTCCGGTGGATCCAGGGTGATTTGAAGGTGGGGACGGAGTCAGCGTCCTTGGAAAAATACATATTTAATTACAGATATATAGAGAGATTAGAAATGAATAGTGTAGTAGGAAAATTAGTGGAGAAAAAGAGGCTGAATAACTTGTTTCACATGGAATAGCATCCATGCTCCAGATGGGAATTCAGCCAGAAAAACGGGGAGTAAGAAAGAACGACATGGGGGAGTCAGTCTTTCCAGGAACTGATCCCATTTCTTTATTTTTCAGGTTTTCTTATATACCTTTTGTTACATATAGGGTTGAATATAGAGTCACGCAGGGGTCAGCAGTCCTGACCTTTATCAAAATCAGATGCTTTACATTAAAAAAGTTCTTAAGGGTTTTACATCATCTGGCCATGAGGCCTGCTGACATTTACAACCCTTTCTTTCTGATAACCAAAAAACTTATTTTTTCCAAGGGTGTTTTTTCTTAAACCAGGCACCACCCTCCAAATAAAGTTGCATTCCTATAGGGTGAGGGTGTAGTGAGTTACAATCAAGAAAGGAATTTATTTAACCCAAGGTTAACATGATTAATCCTAAAGGTTAATACTTATTTCTCCTATATGCTAGTTATATTTATTATAAAGTCAGGGAATATGGAGATTTAGCAGCAAACATCAGTCCAACAAATAAAAATCCTTTCACCAATATTCCCCTTAAGATGTTTAGTCTTAAGATAGTGATAAAGTTACATTTTTACATAGCAAGGACACAGTGATTTATAACAAAGTACAGTGGTCTATACAAAAGAGAAAATTCATTAACTCAAAAAGTCTAGAATTGCTAATATCAAAAACTACTATATTTCCTTTTCTATGTCCCAAATACATTGATTAATATATTCCCAGGTGCCTAAGGATACGGAGGCCTGGTGGCAATCATTGACTCAATAATGAGAAAAGCCCTATGCTAATTAAGACTTTGAAAATCCTCCAAAACTCTCTGTGCTGTTTATGGTTGAGAGGTTGTCACACAAGCTAGTCTGTCGTTTGACGTGAGACACCCTTGTTCCACCCAGGGCAGGGAATTAGCAGTAATTATTGGCACAACAAATGAAAAAACCCTTCACCAATATAATTCCTAACCAACCCACTATACTTTCTAACTTCCCAAAAGAATTTGCCTTTAGTAAGTCTAAAACATCTCGTGCCTCTCATGGTTGGGAGGCTGTAAACAATCACACATGGCCAGACGAACCTATACAGGCAGGCTAGATAACCTTCAGAGTTCCTAAGCTGAAACACTCTTGTCACGCCCAGGAATTTTTATTAACTTGGAGCTGCAAGTTAACTCCTTCTCCGAGAGAAATTGTTATGGGGGAGAGCTCCCCATAAAGTACTCTGGTTTTGGGGGTAGATGCTCGGGAACAGGGGTTTTCATGAGGCTTGATCACGCCTTTGCGTATGCCAAGCTTCCTTCCTCATGACCTTTGCCATGGGCAGAGTTCCTCAGGCTGGCTCCCGGCAGTTGTTTTTCAGTTTCTGTGGGAAATTGGTTCCAGGAACCCTGCATGTACCAAAATCAGATGCTCAGGTACTTTATATTAAATGGCATAGGATGGTCAGCCCTCAGTGTCCACAGGTTCTGCATCTATGGATTCACCCAAGCTCAGAGGGAAATTTAACATCCATGATTGAACCCATGGTTTCAGAGGGCCAACAGTATTCAGTATACAAACACAAGTGGGTTTCCCCTTTTGACATTCCATAGTGTATTGCATACCATCCTGCTACAGGAATCTGCAAACACACAGTATTGTTATGTAGATTGCTACGTAGTCTTGTTGACCTAATTTGCCATGGCTTCCAAGGATATTGTATTTTTTGGAGAACACTGATATAGTGTGTAAATTATTAAGAGAGTCCTGTTGGAAAAACATAATTCCAATTGGAGTGGGTTAATAACTAATTGAGAAAATATCTTGAGTTAGATCATGCTATTTTATTATTATTTATCATTGTTGTTTACTTATTATATATTATGAGATTATTTGTCTTTGGCTATCAGAAAGTTCACTTGTAGAGAAAGTATGAAAACCTCTATGGCACCTCTCCTTGTGGTACATTTTTTTAAATTGACTGGGATGCAAATCTGTGGATTAGGAGTAAATTTTTTTTTTTTTTTTTTTTTTTGAGAAAAGTAGAATGAAATATGAGGAAAGTATAAATGCCAACAGGTGAAACTGAAAAGCAGGTGAATTCCATTGTTTTTAATGAAGCAGTTGCCCTTCTGTTGCAATTAGAATCCAGTGCACTAGTAAAGTATTTATAGCATGATTCTGTCATAATTTGATAGGGAGTGGACCCAAAGACTGTCTGAAAGGGATTTTAAACCATCTCAAGAGCACATAAACCAGAAACTGAATTAAACATCTAATGATATTAAATCAGGGCAAAACAAGGCTTGTTACAATTTGAACTCTATGTGTATCTGAGATGGGAATCCAGTAACCTGGCAGAGATAACATTTGGTTTGAGGTTTAAAAGCAGGCTGGAGTGGATCTAAGGGTTTATGTTTATGTATTAATGCTTCTAAGTTTTGTTTATTTATTTTTTTTTATATTGCAGGTAAGTATTAGAAAAAATAAGAAAAGCAAGGATTCATGTTTAGTTGCAAAGATTCCCACCTTTGCCTCTTAGCAGAGGGCACAGTCGTCCAGTACGAAGAGTCATAGAAAAGGGGTCTTTAGAATTAGGCCTGGGTAAAATCTGAGCTTTGACAGTTATAGCTGTTTAGCATAAAAGTAATTTCTGCTAAGCGGTGGTTTTTAAAGATGAAAAATGGCAATAATTAGGATTGTCAGACAATTTAGTAAAGAAAAATAAATGACTAGCAAATGTTAACATTTCTTTGGCACTTACTCTATGCATGATTTCATTTAACTCACACTAATGGTATGGAGAAAGATTTGTTATTATTTTTAATATTCACCTAAAGACATGGACTCTCAGAGTTACCAAATATCTTGCCTGCTGATACACAGCTAATAAGTGGCAGAGAGCTGACACAAACCACATGTGTCTAACTTCAAAACCTTTGGGTCTTAATTATTATTCCAAATTGCCTAATGCAGTGCCTATTTACCTAATAGACTGTCAACACATGTTAATAATCCACCATTCCCATCTCCAACCAAATACATGCACATATGTGCATTCCTTAACTTTCAGGCATCAACGCCATCCTAGCATAAAATGACAAATTTGAGCCCCTCACCTCTTTCCAAGATATACCCATTCATTATCCTATTTCTTTCACAGGGCACTTGGTTAGACTTCTCAAAATTTATTTATACCAAGAAACACATCTTAATCAGATCTGTTGGAAGATAATTCTACTCAGGTGTCTAGTGAACAGAAGTACTGACACATTTTGTTCTAGACTATAATTTCAAGGATCTTTGTAAAACAAGTAAGCTTGGATGAGAGCGAGATCTCACTTCACAGCAGAGAAGGCAGGTTTTTTTTACTGTCCAGTATATTAAAGATAAGGTTTCCCTGTAGGGTAAAGGTCAGAAAGATTTGCTTGCAGCCTAGTTTAAGAGATTCCGGCTTCCCAAGAGTAGAGTTCCTTAGCTTTGACATAAATCCATTATCTATGTAGTATCTAGCTGGGATGCTTGGGACTGCTCCCTTAGGATTTAGAATGGGAAAGGAAGCGAGTGCATACTTGAAGCTCTTGCTACTTGCCGTGCCTTTGTATAACAAAATCTCAGGGTCTTATGTCTTCTGCTTAGATTCAAGCTAACTTGTAAGTTTATAAGTGACATAAAACCTCAGAACTATCACTGTTTATGACAAGATCTAACATTTGTCAGTTGCTTTCCACGTAAACCAGACACTGATTTACACACAGTTTTGAAATGGAGTAGGGTCCTATGATCCTCCCCGTTCCATGTCCTCTGCCTGCCTTTTGCATGTGAAAAAACGTTAGTCAAATAATACATTTAATCAGAGAAGTCAGAAAATGCAAGAACAAGGGAAAACAGCCCAGTGAGACTAAATGATAATAGTTTAGTGAGCAAGTATAGTCACAGACCTTTAGTTCCTCTTCAAGGCCTATAGATCATATTCTGAGCCATATCCTTTGAGTTGTCTTGTAGATACTGACACCCCCACCAAGTGAAAGAAGTTAACTACGTGATGACCAGGCCAGAGTCAAGACAAAAGCTTCCACAGTTCAGGTGGAATAAGTTAACTGCCTGATGACTGGACTATAGCCAGGACATGCTG
Organism: Neotragus pygmaeus; assembly: GCA_006410875.1. NCBI lineage: Eukaryota > Metazoa > Chordata > Mammalia > Artiodactyla > Bovidae > Neotragus > Neotragus pygmaeus. The sequence goes on along the minus strand of SJYV01047685.1, from coordinate 1,109,145 downwards.
CTGCTGCTGCTGAGTCACTTCAGTCGTGTCCGACTCAGTGTGACCCCACAGACGGCAGCCAACCAGGCTCCTCCATCCCTGGGATTCTCCAGGCAAGAACACTGGAGTGGGTTGCCATTTCCTTCTCCAATGCAAGAAAGTGAAAAGTGAAAGAGAAGTCACTCAGTCGTGTCCGACTCTTCGTGACCCCATGGATCGCAGCCTACCAGGCTCCCCTGTCCATGGGATTTTCCAGGCAAGAGTACTGGAGTGGGGTGCCATCGCCTTCTCCGAGCCAGGACATAAAATGCCACAATTTTGAGAACTGACTTCAAGGGAATGGGAACTTAAAAAAATCAAGATGGCACTGGTCAGACCACCACATGACCAATTTCAAGATAACTATCAGAGNCCAGGCTCCCCTGTCCATGGGATTTTCCAGGCAAGAGTACTGGAGTGGGGTGCCATCGCCTTCTCCGAGCCAGGACATAAAATGCCACAATTTTGAGAACTGACTTCAAGGGAATGGGAACTTAAAAAAATCAAGATGGCACTGGTCAGACCACCACATGACCAATTTCAAGATAACTATCAGAGCTGACTGTGATGCCTCTACATGTAGCCCCCTCCTTTTGCCCATAAACGCTCTTGCTCACTGTTTATCAGCATAGGAGTTGGCTCTTGGACAGGAATCCCCCCTGCCCCCCATCTCCACCTCCACCTCCATTGCCAGCCTCCCCCAAAAAGCAAACTTTTCTTTCCCTCAACTTTCCCTCTTTATTGGCATTTAAACAGCAAATAGGTGGACTCTACTTTCACTAACAGTTTTTTGGTGCCCCAGGTGGGGGCTGCTGTGTTCTCACAACATGACACCTGACTCCCCTGGGGTTTAGGAGTAGAGCTGTGGCCGTGACAATACACCTGGATGGCTGTGGAGAGCCGGCTCCTCCTGGCTAGCTGGCCCTGAGATGGGGATTTGCGAGACATTCCTAGCAGCTGCGTGAAACATTTGTTTTGGGGATCCATCCTTTTCTCCTCTGCTCACTACTGGCTGCCACCTTAGCTTTCCCTTGGTGGAGTGGAAAGATGAAGCTGGATGAGCTGACAAGCTCCAATACCAAGTAAGTCTACTGGAGTGCACCTGGGTAAACTTCTCTTTTGAGCATGAAATGTTATTTGGGCATTTGCCAGTTGAGTCTGACATGTGTCCACTGTTGAATTACACATAGTACTTATATTCCAGGTCTGAGGTGTCACCATTCACTGCTTGTATGAAATAATACAGACATTAGGCTCCATAAAACACAAATGTTTGTCATGTAGTAGTCCTCTCCCTATTTCAATAGAATGTTTTAATGCAGATCTAGCTGGTTAAATTGTCATTAAAGACAATTTGATTTAATTTTTTTACATGAGCCTTCAGTGACAGTATGCCGGTGATGCAGCATGTCAGGGGAGACATTTTGGGTGTGGGAACCAACATTTATTGGCATCTGCTGCTGATATCCCTCACCTCTGTGCTAGGCTGTCTTTGGTTTGAGACAACCAGGTGTGGGAGTTAGTTCAATGTCTTTTCGAAATTCCAGAAAAGCCGAACATTATAATACTTAGAATTTAAATCCTTTCCTTTATTAGAAAAGAGACATTAATCTTCTGCCTTGTAAACTCCATACAAATTACTACACAAATATAAAGTGTTATTACTGGGATTGATAGTGAAACATTTTACTTGGTCTTTCCATTCATATTGAAATAGACTTTGAGAATCATTAATGGATATTATAGAGACATCATTTGGTTTAATATGTCTACAGAATAAAAGCATGACATTAGGAGCTATTGTCTTCTTATGAGATTTGTATGTTTGTGATGTTCTTATACTAAATTGAATTATTTTTCCAACTGAAATTGGAATGCTTTTTAAGAAGCATTTTATTTGTAAAGGTAGTGTAGGGAAGCCAGCTCACAATGTGCTCTTCATCCAAATACTAATAAAATAGTCACAAGAAATCTGAAAATTCTTTTAAACATTACCAGCTTTGACTAAAATTTGAAAAGTTGGTGGGTGGTGATGGCACAGATCAATGCTATCAACTTCAAAAATAGCTGATCAAGTAAACAGGGTGTGCCCTGTGTGACATCAATCCTGTTCTTTACTCTTTTGCTCCTGAAGTTCACAAAAATCTGAGAATTCCTACCAGTGTTCCCAAATTTGAAGTGGTTTATGGTATTCCAGTCTGACTTGAATAAGCTGCTGTGAAAAGACAGTTAAATGGGAAACAAGAATCAGAGGGTAATTCTGAAAGAGGCAATTTTTCTAGAACTTAAAAAATCAAGAGAACGATGCTACACTTGAACTCCTTGTGTAGGAATGAGTACCTCTGAACACTAAGCAGAATGAATCCAGTTCAGCCCATTAAACACATTCTCAAGTAGGAACAGAACCAAGGTAGTCTAGTGAAAGTAAACGTTGCTCAGTCGTGTCCGACTCTTTGTGACCCCTTGGACTATACAATCTATGGAATTCTCTAGGCCAGAATACTGGAGTGAGTAGCCTTTTCCTTCTCCAGGGGATCTTCCCAACCCAGGGATTGAACCCAGGTCTCCTGCATTTCAGGTGGATTCTTTACCAGCTGAGCCACAAGGGAAGCCCAAGAATACTGGANCTTGGACTATACAATCTATGGAATTCTCTAGGCCAGAATACTGGAGTGAGTAGCCTTTTCCTTCTCCAGGGGATCTTCCCAACCCAGGGATTGAACCCAGGTCTCCTGCATTTCAGGTGGATTCTTTACCAGCTGAGCCACAAGGGAAGCCCAAGAATACTGGAGTGAGTAGCCTATCCCTTCTCCAGGGGATCTTCCCGGCCCAGGAATTAAAACAGATTCTTTGCCAACTGATCTATCAGGGAAGCTAGCTCTATGACCTTTGACAAAAGAAAGGAATCATTTTGCCAACATCATCATAACAATACAGAATAATTTTCTTGCTCCTCAAATTTCTCTGGCACTCCCCTTTATAGTTAATTCTTCCCATTTTCTCAGTCTCTGGCAATCCTGATATCTTATCTATCCCAGTATTTTTGACTTTCCTGAACATAATATAAATGAAAACATATCATATGTAATCTTTTGAGTCTGTTTTAATTCACTTCCCATCATGCACTTGAAATTTATGGATTGTTAAATATTCCTTTATTTTTATTGCTGACTAGTATTCACTTGTATCTTTGTTCCATCACTTGTTTATTCATTTATTCATTCCCTAGTGTTTGAAGGATATTTAAATTATTTCTAGTTTCTGTTATATGTATACACAGTATGCATATCATACACTACATATACACACACTCATATGTATTAGCATACATGATTTTGTGTGAATATACATTTTCACTTATTGTGGTTAAATATCTAAAAGTGAGAATACTGGATCATATGGTTCATGTATGTTTAATTTTAGAAGAAACTGCTAAACTCTTTCCCAGACTGGCTCTACCATTTTGCATTACCACCTCAAAGAATGAGAGTTCCTGTTGCTTCACATTTTTTTTTTTAATTGTTAGAACACATTTAATATACTATATGCATACTTTTATTGTAAGTTGAACACCTATAAAATCATTNCTCCCAGTAATTACAACACAGGGAACTACCAAAGGAATTCAACAGATAGTAAAACAGTAAGCATGTCCAACAATTGTTAGAACACATTTAATATACTATATGCATACTTTTATTGTAAGTTGAACACCTATAAAATCATTCTTGTTACTGAGTTTCTGTAAGTTTGGTTAGTTATAGATTTAATTAACCAATATGATTTTTCTTGAAATATTCTTCATGTATCAGCAATATGCTGATGTATAGAATCAGAACCCTTTCAAAAACTAGGAGGAAAAAAGTCACCCATAAAACTTTGAAAACCAAAACTTCCCCCCTCTTTACCAGAGCAACAAATAACACTGTCATGATCTATTACATGCTGACTACTTTACAGAACATTCCTCATCGAAAGTCTCTTCAACAATGAGAATTCACCCAATCAAGGACTGTTCAGATCTCATGTTTCTTCCACTAGGAAATCTCAAGACTGCCTTCATAGTACACAGTATCAGGTGAAGTAATATAGAGAAAGCAGATTATGTCAAACATGTAATAAATTACAGATTCATATCAATGAGAGCTGGAACAGTGGATTTCTACTGAACTTTTTAAACTTGGGGGTGTTGAGGGGGAAATTTTTCAAAAACATTCTTTTCAAATGCAAGTGACGACGAGCTAATCATGCACTGAATGGAGGAGAAGGGGAATACATAAAACTGTTTTAGCAGGAACAGTTATTAGAAACCTTTAACAAAAGATAGAACATGTTATTTCAGACACCATCAGCTTGAGTGCAGTGGCTATATAATAAAGCAAGGTGCCTATTCCTGAGGAGTATGTACTTGGTTATAACACTGAACAGTGAGTATTAGATCTAAGCAGTGCTAGAAAGGCAATGATGGGAGTTCAGGTAGTGGGTTACAGAGAAAGAGACTTGTGAGAAATTCCATTCTTTAAAAATAATCTTGTCCCTATCATTAAATTTTTTTTTTTGGGCTGATGTGCTAAAGTGCACTAGAAACCTCAAAACAGATTTTTAAATTGGCGTGTCTTGTTAATACACTGCAGTCTTCAAATTTACATAGAGCTGCAGGTCTCCTGGATTTTTTTCAAGTGTCACACATCTAACTGAGCCCAAGAGCTGTGAAATGCCATGAGGTGCTCTACAGTCAGTTTAAAAAACATCCTCTACCTGGTATCTCTGCAGTGATTGTCTTGCTGCTCCCTGAAACCTCTTCGTCATCACCTGATGAGCTCGTGCTTGAGTCACAAATCAGGTCACTATCACTGGTGCTACTGTCCTGCAACAGGTTATATTTCTTCCGTGCAGCAGCCTCCCGTTTCTGCCTCAGTAGCCTGATTCTCTCCTTGTGCTTCTGGCTCCGATGACCTTTAACCTTGGCAACTCGGCCGTTCTGTTTATCACTGGATTGCCGGTTTTTCTTGGCAGCCATGGTGGATGTTTCACTTTCAGATCGTGACCGGCGAGACTTACGCCCAACTGTGGCACCAGACACTCCAGAAGGGTCTCCTTCTACCGCTGTTTCTGCCTGGGAGGGTTCATTCTCCTCTGCAGAAGACAATGTATCTGAATCGGCCAGGTGGCCGCTAGAGGAAGGGGAAAGCATGCAGTGGTTAGAGGAATCACTCTCATAAACTCGGCCAGTTGTCGGCTTGTCACTCTCTGTGGATGCTAACTGAGACTCGGAAGAGTCCCTTCTCAGTTCCATCAACAAGCAGGGCATTGAAGAAAGAACTGTAGAATCTACCACACCATCTTTTGGAACCTGAGATTCCAGTTCCACAGATCCATCTTCCTCCTTAGCTGTCTCTTGTTCAGATGTTTTTGGTGGCACTTCAGACTCAATGAGTTCTTCAACTTTTCCCACTGCCTCCTCCATCTTCATTTCAGATTTTCGAGTTAATTCATGGAGCAGTCTAGGAAACTATGTCAAAGATGTAACAGGAAACCAACCTGTACAAAAACACACAAAGATCAATAAACAGAAACGGCAGGTCACTGAATCAATACAACATTCCTACCTTTCTAAGTGGATAGTAAAAGTGGCCATCATATGGGCCTCTAAAATATATACCTATTAATTGCTCAAACAAGTCAAAAGACTTAATGCAACAATACTGGCATACATGGCTACTAAAAATGGCACAATATTAATCTTCTATTATTCAACTTGCAAGGCCAGCAAGTAACCAAACAAGTATTCTCAACGTTAAAACTTTATTTAAAAGTGTTCGAGAAAAGGATCCTCAAAACTCTGATATGGGTAGCACACATTTTTAACTCTAATATAAATGCTTCAAAAAATGATCTAGAACAAGTTAACTGGAATGATTGCTCTTATGTTCAAACCTTCAAAGAAAAGACGAAAGAGAGTGAGCCACAGGGAGTGACATCAAATGCTCACCTTCGTTAAAGGGAAAAAACCCATGAATTATGTGCATTTGATAAGTGAACAACAGAAGTAATCATGTGATCAAAGCTGCCTGCCATTTTGCTCAATAGGAGCTGCTCTAGACAGGCATTAAGCCGAAAAACCTGAATCTGTTGTTTCATCTGTTCTTCCTAGTTCCCATAAACCTTTCATCATGCCGAATATGAGTCTAGTGTTTAAACTTATGTTTTGTTTCATAAACAATAGCCACTAAATACAGATAAACTACTTTGTGAACCCAGAAAACCTAATACTCTCTATTTTAAGAATGACTTAAAGGGTTTAAAAGAAAACACCCTACACACGCATTATCCACCTCCTATGTTAACTTTAGAACTTAATATCTTTCCCCTACTGTGTGCGCTACAACTCCACTTACTCATAAGAGAAACAGGACATAATCTTTAACCACAAAAGTTGTGACCAATACACCACGAAGTTTGTTAACTGGTAGTTTTTAAGAGAATGCTCGCAATGTTTAAGGCAAGTAAGTATGTCACCCTGAACAACTGGTGTTAAAGAAGGCAATTATCATAATGTCCCACAAGTCACAGATAGACACAAACATTAGGCTGCATGGTGTTAGTTAAGGTACAATAAGACATCTCCATTACATCATTCCATGGTGTTCTTGAGAGTTCACTATGTGGTAGACAGCAACTGGAGGATAACTGAAAAATCCTTTCATTGATCTAATATGACAAGTCTACTTTTCACTTACTATAAACATAGAAACATAAATGCTCTACGTATCTGTTATTTTCTCCCCCCTCAGGTCCTGTTCTTAGCTGCTGGCAAAACGGGCATTCTGCGGCTTCCCTGGTAAAGAATCCACCTACCAATACAGGAGACATGGGCTCAATTCCCTTGAGACGTGGGCTCAAGGTCCCACACGCCACGGAGTAACTCAGCCTGAAGCACCCCAACTGCTGAGCCTGGGCTCTAGAGCCCAGGAGCCGCAACTCCTGAGCCCTCGCACCGCAACTTCTGGAAACCACAGGCCCCAGAGCCCATGCTCTGCAGCAAGAGAAGCCGCCAGGACAAGAAGGCTATGCACTGCAACCAGAGTAGCCCCAGCTCGCACAGCTAGAGAAAGCCGAGCAGCAATGAAGACCCAGCTCCGCCAAAGAAGTAAAGAAAACAGGCATTCTGATGAAGTTTCCCTAACACATTCATGAAAATCAGAACATTCATGACCACTGGAAACATTTATAAATTAAAAATCCCATGGGACTTCCCTGGTAGTTCAGTGGTTAAGACTCCACACATTTCCACTGCAGTGGGCCTGGGTTCGATCCCTAGTTGGGGAACCAAGATCCCACATGCCACAACCAAAAAAAAAAAAATTTAAATATATTTGTATCATTATTAATTTTTGAGCTAAAAGAAAACCAGCATAAACGTCATTGCAAACACCACTCCAAAAGGAATGTAACACCACTGAAAGCCAACAGAGGGAGTAAAAGTTAAATCAACAAATGAAGCATGCTGACAGAAAAGAGAAAAAAAAGAAAAGAAAATATTTACAGATATGCAATATCCTCGGGTAAGAGGAATAAAACAAGGTTTTCTAACTGGATAAACATGAGAGTTGACCCTTCTGCAGAGAATGAAGTTATATACTCTAGAATAGAAGTCTTCTTAAATATCAGAAAGACACTAAATGAAAAATAAGTCTGTTAAAATGATCTTTAAAACTCTTGCTTCTTCAAGTAAATAAATGATGTGGATAGCACAAATAAATATAGACTGGTTTTCCTTGTAAGAAAACATAACAATTATCAATGTCTTTCAATATGACACATCAACCTTTCAAGTTCCTTCAATTTTAAGCATTTAGATTTACAGTGGCTTCTGTTTCCTAAAAAAACAACCAGTATTGCAGGCAAAACCACTTAAATATGTCCATATTAATCACAAACACTGGCATCATAACCATAAATGGGACATCATGGTATGCCCATACGATGTGGCCATAAAGAATAAAAAAATTCTCTATATACTAATATGGAGCACTTTCTAATACATAACATTAAATGAACAAAAAAGATACACTATACCATTAGTGTAAAATGAACAAAATTATATAAGTTTGTCTATACACGCACAGAAATCTCTGGAAGGATTGTAAAGAAGAGAGTAACACCAGCTGCGCTGGCAAGGAAAGAGTGATTGAGACACAGGAGTCAAAGACTTTTTACTGTACAAGAGTTTTGTACCTCTTGAATTTTGTATCCCATACAACTCTACTCAAAACTCCATTCTAACAAAAAGTCTACTGAAAAGTCTTCTGAAGGAAAAAAGGACTTGTGTTTTTTCTGCTCAGGACACCAATCACTATTTAGGTCAAATTTAGTCAGTTAATTCTATTAGAAGTTCTACCATAGTGGAATTTGGTTGTAATTCATAAAACAAGGAAAAAAAAGTAAAACAAAGTAGAAATAAAAACTCTAACAAAATTCTCTGCANAATCTATTTCTAGTTCCAAGTTTAAATCCGTAAGTTTCTTCAACCTACCAACCTTCAGGTGGTAGATTCAGACAAAAGTATAGTATTCAACACTATAAAGAAATGATTAGGTTTGTACAAAAGTAATTGTGGTTTCAGACAGTGAATTTTAAATCATTATAACTAGACTCATACACATTTTTATTAATCAACTGGAAACCATTACAATCAACACATTTTTGCCAACAAATCAGTTTGTCCCTACAGTGTAAAAATCCATGCTTCAGTATTCCAACTAACTATTGGAAAGCATCTTCTGCCTCCTGCTGGTTGTGGAAGCATTTTCCCTGCAAAAAGTTGTCTAGATGCTTGAAGTGGTAATCGGTTGGCAAGAGGTCAGCTGAATATGGCATATGAGGCAAACCTTTGTAGCCCAATTTGTTCAACTTCTGAAGCACTGGTTATGCGACATGCAGTCGGGTACTGCTGTGAAGCTGACCAGTGCTGGCTGCAGGCACAGTTTTGAGTGCATCTCATCAATCTGCTGAGCATACTTCTCAAATGTAACAGTGTCGCCGGAACTGAGAAATCTGTAGTGGATCAGACCAGCAGCAGACCACAAAACAGTGACCACGACTTTTTTTGGTGCAAGTTGGGCTTTGGGAAATGCTTTGGAGCGTCTTCTCAGTCCAACCATTGAGCTGGTTGTTGCCAGTTGTTATATAAAATCCACTTTTCATAACACACCACAATCTGATCAAAAAATGGTTCATAGCTGTTGCACAGCCTAAGAGCAGATGACACTTCCAAATGACGATTTTTTTTATTTTCAGTCAGATCATGAGGCACTCACTTATCTAGGTTTTTTACCTTTCCAATTTGCTTCAAATGCCAAATGACCACAAAATGGTTGATACTGAGTTCTTTGGCAGCTTCTCATGGAGAAGGAAATGGCAACTCACATCTTTGCTTAGGCTGTTCCCCAGCCTAGAATGTCCACCTGGAATCTATTTCTAGTTCCAAGTTTAAATCCGTAAGTTTCTTCAACCTACCAACCTTCAGGTGGTAGATTCAGACAAAAGTATAGTATTCAACACTATAAAGAAATGATTAGGTTTGTACAAAAGTAAGTGTGGCTTCAGATAGTGAATTTTAAATCATTATAACTAGGCCAGTGTTCTGGCCTGGAGAATCCCAGGGACGGTGGCACCTGGTGGGCTGCCATCTATGAGGTCGCACAGAGTCGGACACGACTAAAGCGATTTAACAGCAGCAGCATATAGTTTTAAAAGGATCAACTTCGATGACTGCTCTCAATTGGTCACTGTCAACTTTGGATGGCCACCACATCTTCATCTCCCATCTCCTTTGCAAACTTCTTGAACCACCACGTTCCTTAGCAGTTCCTGGGCTAAATGCATTGTTGATGTTGCAAGTTGTCTCCACTGCTTTACGACCCATTTTGAACCCCTCCTGAAGCGTTTACCGAAGGAAGCTCTTGGCGTTTGAATCCTTGAGTCACGCGGGCAAGGAAGTCCGCTCCGTTCTCTTCCCCACCTTTTCGCGGATGCCCACGGCTCTGCTCGAGGAGACTCGGCTGTGCCTCTCTCCTGCAGTGGCATCAACATTCCATTCAAGTTTTCTGGATGAACCTTGCACGCCTTGCAGCTGCTTCACATTTTTGACAGCATTTAGTACCACCAGATATTTGTGTGTGTTTGTTTAATTTTATCCATTTTAATAGGTTTGTCGTTGTACCTTGCTTTGGTTTAAATTTGTGTTTCCCTAATGATTACTGGTGTTGAACACATATTCTTATACTTATTTGCTAACAGTATTTTCTTTTGAATTGTCTGTTCAGTTCTGTTTTTTTTTTTTTTGGCTAGTTTTTAAAAACTGGGTCATCTATTTCCTTCTCATTTAGTTTTGAGGGTTCTTTATTGTTAAGTCTGAAACTATAAGATCTTATTCTATGTGTAAGCCTACAAGTTAGTCTGCAATAGCATTTATATATATATTCTGACAAGATACATGAGACTTTCTGGATCAGGGAATCAGATAGTTGCTCTTGGTAAAAAAGACGTAAAACTCAAGAGGGAGTGAACATGCATATATGTATACGTGTGTGTGTGCTAAGTCACTTCACTCATGTCCAACTCTTTGCACCTCTGTGAACTGTTGTTCTCTGGGCTCCTCTGTCCATGGGATTCTCCAGGCAAGAATACTGGAATGGGTTGCCGCTCCCTCCTCTAGGGGATCTTCCCACCCAGAGATTAAACCTGCATCTCTCACATCTCCTGGATTGGCAGGGAGTTCTTCACCACTAGCATCACCCAGAAAACCCAGACATATGTATACCTATGGCTGATTCACACTGTTGTATGGCAGAAGCCAGGACAATATTGTAAAGCAATTACCCTCCAATTAAAAATAAATAAATATTTTTCTGATTTCTTTCATATCTTTATTTCTCAAGTAGCATTTTGAAATTTTTTAAAAAGGGAAAAATTTTTTTTAAAGCTAAAACAAATGAACATATAAAAGAGCTAAAGCACCATTTTAGCACAGGCACCAAGGCCCTCAAAGAGTAATGTGAGAATCAGATGTTATCCCACACATGCAATGTGGAAAAGGAGAGGGTATCACAGAATAGGAACCTCAAGATTATGAGACTCAGAACTCACAAAGGGGCTGCTGGCACATGAACCCATCCTTTCCTGTGGAGAAAGAGTGAGAAGAAGAGCAAGAACGAGTGACAAGGAAGTGTCTAACTTCGGCATTTAAACAAATCCTCTCTAAATAGGAAAGGGAGAGATCTCTTCATGATCTACCATGGGATGTAAGCAAAGGGCTCCTGAAAAATGTGTGTCTTTCTCTTCACAGAATGATACCCTGTCTTGCTGCTACTGCTGCTACTAAGTCACTTCAATCATGTCCAACTCTGTGCAACCCCATAGACGGCAGCCCTCCAGGCTCCCCCGTCCCTGGGATTCTCCAGGCAAGAACACTGGAGTGGGTGGCCATTTCCTTCTCCAATGCATGAAAGTGAAAAGTGAAAGTGAAGTCGCTCAGTCGTGTCTGACCCTCAGCAACCCCACGGACTGCAGCCTTCCAGGCTTCTCTGTCCATGGGATTTTCCAGGCAAGAGTACTGGAGTGGGACACTGTCTTGCTAGTCCTTGACTATTCAAGCTCAGAAAGCCAAGACTGTGTAAAATGTGAAAATATTCAGGGAGTATTTTCTCCTAGGGCTTCCTAGGTGGCTCAGTGGTAAAGAATCCAATTTCAATACAGGAGACATGTGGTTTGATCCCCTGGAGAAGGAAATGGCAACCCACTCCAGTATTCATGCATGGGAAATCTCATGGACACAAGGGCCTGGCAGGCTGCTGTCCATGGGATTGCAGAATGAGTTGGATGTGACTTTGCAAATAACAAAAACAATGTCACCTAACAATTATGTATAAATATAAGCCCTTTGTCAGACATGTAATTTGCAAATATTTCTCCTCATGTGTGCCTTGCCAGCCTTCGTTTCCTTCTTCCCTCTTTGTCTCTCTCTCTCTTTTGCATCTGTAGCAGAAGAATAATTTTTAATTTCATGAAGTCTTTCATGGATCATGGTTTGACATCATGTCTAAGGGTTCTTTGCTTAACTTCAAGGCATAAAGATACCCTCTTGTTTTCTTTCTGAGTTTTATAATTGTTCATTTTGCATTAAGATGTATGATGAATTTGAGTTAATTTTTGTATAAGCCTCAATGTTCGATCAAGACTCACTTTTTTGATGACTGATTGGTCCATCATAATTTGCTATATACCTTTTCAGAAAATATTCATTGCTTACATATACATATCGGCTTCTTTCAAGACTCTTTTCTGTTCCATTGATCTATGAATCTATACTTTTGTTTATATTGTATTGCTTTTCTGTGGTAGCATTATAGTAGTCTTGAAATCAGGTACTGTGATTCCTCCCACCTTGTTTGTTTTCAAAATTGTTTTAACTATTTTCATTTCTTTGACTGTACNCTCTTTTCTGTTCCATTGATCTATGAATCTATACTTTTGTTTATATTGTATTGCTTTTCTGTGGTAGCATTATAGTAGTCTTGAAATCAGGTACTGTGATTCCTCCCACCTTGTTTGTTTTCAAAATTGTTTTAACTATTTTCATTTCTTTGACTGTACATCAAAATTTTAGAATAAATGTGTTGACATCTACAAAAAATCTTCTGGCATTTTGATTGGTATTGTGTAGCATCTATAGGTCAGTTTTTATGATAGTTGGCATGTTGTTGATATTGCCTTCTGATCCATGAACATGGATTATCTCTTCATTTACATCTTTGATTCCCGTCATGATATTTTGTCATTTTTAGCGTACAGACCTTTTTCAATTTTTAGATGTATACCTAAAATTTGTTTTTATTGAGGGCTTTGTAAATGTTAACGAATACTTTTATTTCCAATTTTTTACTGATAGTAGTTAGAAATATGAGTGTAAGAAAATCTGTAGCCTTCCTATATTCACATATTAGTTCTAGGAGCTGTTAAAATAGATTCCTTAGGATTTCTTACATAGACAATTTTGTGTTTTAGGGATAAGAAAAACTTTTTTTCTTTCTAATCTTTATGTCTTTTCCCTCCCTCTTTTGTTCTGTCTTATTAAATTAGCTAGGACTCCATTTGTGATGTCCAGTAGCAGTGATGAAAATGGAATTCTTCTCTTTGTTCACGAACTTAGAGGAAAACATTTTTTCTTTCATGTTTAAATACTGTAGTAGCTTTTGTTTTTGGTTTCTTTTGTAAGATGTCCTTTATCAAGGAAATACCTTTCTCTTTTAGTTTTGAGACTTTATTATGAATAGATATCAAATGACTTTTCCTGGTATGGTAATATGATCTTGATTTCATTTAGTCTGTTACTGTGGTGAAATACATTTATTAGTCTTAAAATATTAAATCACACTTGAATTTCTAGAATAAGCTACACTTGGTTGGGAAGTACTGCCATTCATATTTATTGATATTTTTTGATTTGCCAATAATTGTTGTGTATTTTTGTGTCTGTATTCATGAGGGAGTTGATCTGACATTTTCTTTGATGATAATGCCTTTGTCTGCTTTTATTAGCAGGTTTTACTGGCTTCAGAAAATGAATTGAGAAGTGTTCTGGAAGAGAATATATAGAATTGTATTATTTGTTCTTTTAAATTTTTTGGTACCATTCTCTAGTGAAATTATCAGGGCTTTGAGTTTTGTTTGTACGGATGTTCTGACAAAAATTCAGTTTCTTTAGTAGATATAGGACTCTTACAGTTATTTATTCTTGAGTGAGTTTTATTCTTTTGTGTCTTTCAAGGAATTGATACATTTCCTCTATGGGCATAGAATGATTTTTAGTATTTCCTTGTCCTTTTAATATTGGTTGGTGATATTCCCCTTATATTCTTAATAATGGTATTTATGATATAGTTCTTCCTTATTTGGTTAGTTTGGGTGGAATTTCATCAATTTGACTATTTGTGATTATTTTAGAATGATTACTTTTACATTTAATTATTATTTATTACTGTTATCACCATGGCTTTATTGACAACATTGATATCTTTATTATTTTTTTCTTCTCCTTATTTTAGGCTTTATTTATGCTTTATTTTCTCAATTTTTATGGTTGTGTTGCAGGGAGGGAGACACCTTCCAGGGCCCANAATTATTATTTATTACTGTTATCACCATGGCTTTATTGACAACATTGATATCTTTATTATTTTTTTCTTCTCCTTATTTTAGGCTTTATTTATGCTTTATTTTCTCAATTTTTATGGTTGTGTTGCAGGGAGGGAGACACCTTCCAGGGCCCAAAACTGGGCTCTTGTCTAACACTCGGAAATGAATTGTCCAAGGAGACACATGTGTTGACAAAGCAAGAGATTTTATTGGGAAAGGACACCCCGGTGGAGAGCAGTCGGGTAAGGGAACCCAGGAGAACTGCTCTGCCATGTGGCTGGCAGTCTCGGGTTTTATGGTGATGGGATTAGTTTCCTGGTTGTCTTTAGCCAATCATTCTGACTCAGAGTCCTTCATGGTGGTGCACACCTTGTTCAGCCAAGATGGATGCCAGAGAGAAGGATTCTGGGAGGTAGTCAGACCGGTGGTGTCTCCTTTTGATCTTTCCCAAACTCTTTTGGTTGGTGGAAGCTTATTAGTTGCCTGTTCCTTACCAGGACCTCATGTCGTAAAACAGCTCATGCAAATAGTTACTATGGTGCCTGGCCAGAGTGGGCGGTTTCAATCAGTGTGCTTCTCCTAACAGTTATAACTTAGATTATTGATTTGGGAACTTTCTTCTCTAACAGGAAAACTCAATGCTATAAATTTGTTTTGAACATGCATTTAATTGTATGCCACACATTTTGATAGATTCTGTTTCATTTTGATTCAGGTCAAAATGTTTTCCAGTTTCCTTTAAAATTTCTGTCTTGGTCCTTGGGTTATTTAAAGGTGTTAGAGTTTCTATATATTTGTGGACTGACCAAAAATCTTTTTGTAATTGATTTCTTGATTAATTCTTTTATGCTAAGAGACTATTAATTTGTATGACTTCATTTCTTTTAACTTTTTGAAGCTTTGTTTTATGACTCAGGTTATAGAGTATCTAGGTAAATATTCCATAGATACTAAACAATTATGTATAGTATGTTATTTTGGGGCCATTTTATAAATGCCATTTAGTTAAGTTTGGCTAATATTGTTGTTCAAGTCTCCCATATCTTTGTCGATATTTGTCTATGCATTTTATTGATCACTGGGAGAAAAGTTTTGAAGTATCCAAGAGTAATTGGAGATATGTCTAGTTCTCCTTTCAGTTATGTCAGTTTTTGCTCTGTTGATTTAAAACCTCTATTTTAAGATACATATGTGTTTAGAATTGTAGCATTATCTTGGTGAATTGACCATTTTATTATCAAATAATGGCCTTGCATATCCCTGATAATTTTTCTGTTCTAAAATAAAATTTGTATAATATTAATATTGCATTCATGTTTCTTTTAATTTTGGTTTGCATGGTATAACTTTCCCATTATTTTATTTTTAACCTATTTATGTTATTATATTTAAAGTGGTTTCTTAAAGGCATCATGTAGTTGGCCTTTTCCTTTTGTAAAAATAAGGAAATTTTTTCATTTTTAAAACTGAAAATCTATTTTATTTGTTGTGTTTAGATGATTTGCATACTATAATTATTGACATGGTTGGATTTAAGTCTACCATCTTATGTCAGCTTGTTTCTTTCCCTACATTTTTGTTCCACTGTTTCCTTTTTCTTATTTTTAAAATTTTTGGCAATATTTGAATATTTTTAGTATGCCATTTTAATATAAATATTGTGTCTGTATCTAGGTACTCTAGGGATTAAAATATACAGCCCTAACTTTTCAGTCTTCTTAAGAGTTAATACTTTTTTACTGAAAATAAAATCTGGATGCCTTCAAACTATACAGATCTCTCCTAAGTCCCTCCTTTGTCTTTTAACTACAGTATGTAAGTATGTATTATATCTTTATACCTTAAAAATTGCACAATGTATCTTTTAATTTCACTGTTAACACTAATACTTAAAAAATCTGGCAAAAACATTCTAATACAGTTATTCCTATAGTTACCATTTCTGTCACTCCCCCTTTGTATCAGAAGTTCCAACCTTTTATCTGGTACCACTTTTCTTCAGTCTAAAATAATTTCTGCTAGCATTTTTTTTCAGAAAGTGTTTAATCTTGAAGATTTCTCTCATGTTTCCTTTATCTGAGAGTATCTTTATTTGTTCTTCCTTCTTGAAGCCTGTTTCATTAGATGTAGAATTCTAAAACTGATGCTTTCTCTTTTTTAAATTTTATTTTACAATACAATATTGTATTGGTTTTGCCATACATCAACATGAATCTGCCACAGGTATACACGTGTTCCCAATCCTGAACCCCCCTCCCACCTCCCTCCCCATTATACAGAGTGAAGTAAGCCACACCAATACAATATACTAACATATATATGGAATTTAGAAAGATGGTAATGATAACCCTGTATGCAAGACAGCAAAAGAGACACAGATGTATAGAATAGTCTTTTGGACTCTGTGGGAGAGGGTAGAATGATTTGGGAGAAAGGCATTGAAACATGTATAATATCATATAAGAAACGAATTGCCAGTCTAGGTTCGATGCAGGATAGAGGGTGCTTGGGGCTGATGCTTTCTTTAAAGACATTGTTCCATTGTCCTTTTGCCTTCCTGGTTCCTGGTAACAAATCCACAGTTATGATATTCTTCCTCTACATGTAATGTGTTGTTTTCTTTTTTGGTGGCTGCCTTCAAGCTTTTTCTTTATCTTTGGTTTTTAGCAGTCTGACTGATATTGCTTTGTATGTCAAGTAATTTTGAATTGTGTCCTGAGCATTTTTCATTATTATATTGTGTGACTCTGGGTCCTGCTGAACAGTTTTTTTTTTTTTAAGTGAAGCAAGTAGTCAACTTACCTCATAGGTTCAGACTATGAGTATGGTTTCATATTTTGTGGGTCGTGGACCCTATGTTAGTTTTGTTTCAAAGGATTTTGTTATGCTGTCTTTGTCTCTCCTGAAAGTACACTGCACATGAGTTATTCTGGGACTTGGGTGGTATTTATATCGTAGTGCTGTTCTCAGATCCTTGACTATACTTCCTTGGGTCTGCTACATGCATGTTCTACTTAGCAGTAAGCCCAGAACTTTGTCATACACAAGATGAAGGCATTTCCATCTGTAACTCTCTCCTTTCCTGACCCCCACTAACACGCTATAGCTCTCAAAGGCCCCTCCCACTTCTTTAGGTGGAAAGGTGAGTTTTCTCTTTGGCTTCTCAGTGCCTGTACTGTAATTTCCATCATTACAGAAGGACATTTTTGGTAAGTAAGTAAGATTAATTGGAGAAGGCAATGGCACCCCAATCCAGTACTCTTGCCTGGAAAATTCCATGGACAGAGGAGCCTGGTAGGCTGCAGTCCATGGGGTTGCTAAGACTCGGACACGACTGAGCAACTTCACTTTGACTTTTCACTTTCATGCATTGGAGAAGGAAATGGCAATCCACTCCAGTGTTCTTGCCTGGAGGACCCCAGGGACGGGGGAGCCTGGTGGGCTGCCATCTATTTGGTCGCACAGAGTCGGACACAACTGAAGCAACTTAGCAGTAGCAGCAGCAAGTAAGACTAAAAGAGAAGATAAACAAATAAGCAATTAAATAAATACCTAGAGGAAAGAAGGAAGGAAGGGAAGAGGTTAAGGAAGAAAGGAAGAGAAAGGATTCCTACACATTCTGTAGCTCCCAGAGGCCCCTTTCCCAGTAATGCCACTAA
The DNA here is from genome assembly GCA_006410875.1 of Neotragus pygmaeus. Lineage (NCBI taxonomy): Eukaryota > Metazoa > Chordata > Mammalia > Artiodactyla > Bovidae > Neotragus > Neotragus pygmaeus. Next base: position 1,091,269 of record SJYV01047685.1, on the reverse strand, counting down.
AAAAGAGATTTTCAGTTTTTCCCCCCCCAATCTATACTTGGTTGCACAGTTTTCAATCCAACTTGCCCTCATGTCAAAGCTGAAGGTTAGAGGAGGGGAAATAGCAAATAGTAAACTTGGCCTCATACCACTTATTTTGCAGTTTTTTGACTTCTGTCTCTATTCTGCCTGCCATTGTTCACATTTCAGAAGTAACCTGCTTTTGTTTCTCTGTCCAGAGATTTTAGCTGTAGTCAGTGAGAGAGACTGGTGTAGTAGAGCCTAGAGAACTGACCAGAACCAGGGGAGTCTTGATTGGGTTACTAAATTTATAAATTAAATAAAGTTTTGTGGAATAATAGGCATTTAATATGGGAAAATTGGACTGGCCTCATACATTTCCATCTCAAGATACTGTTCTAAAAATATGTATAAAATATCTACACATTTCTGAGGAAAAGAATGGGGTACACAATAATATGTATTTATCTAAGCTGTTATTTAGGAAGCAGAGACATTTGAAATGTATTTTTTAAAAATTCAAGAAAATTTGTGCCCTAATTCTTTTGAATAAAACTACTCTTAGGCAAGATGAAATGTTATTGAAACTCTGAAATGCTATGGAAATGTGCCATATAAAAAATGTAGTGAGCATTGAGTACATAAATGAATTTAAAATAAGCAACTATGGTTATTATGGCTATAAAAGGGAATATAAATAGAAGAAATCTTGACTTATTTATCAAAATATCTTGTTTTATGATATCAATTTTATACAATATTCGTATAATCTACCAATTAATATAGCATCTCTATGTAGATATACATGGATGTGTTTATATACATGTTCACATATACTATACACATGTATAGAGATATCAGAATTGAAGTTTAGTAATTCCAAGCCTTATTTCATATTAAATGGCTTTTCAGTTGAATAATGGTGACTGATTCCATGCAGCTATTACCTGAAGGATATTCATTACAGCAAAGGTCAGTTCTTCTGGGATCTGTGTACTTAGGGATATGATTTAGTAGGCTCATCTATATCTATTACTTTCCACTGGCCTTACATTGACAGTTTTAGACTTGTTGAATCTGATAAATAGACCAGCATTTCAGCCTAATTGTCACAGTTACCTAAGGTAGCCACATATTAAAAAGAGGAACCTCACCTTCGGTGCCATTAGTGAGTGGTAAGGTCAGACAAAGGTGAGAGTACCCAGCATTAAGCCAAATGAGCCAGGCTTGGAAGCACCCGGGCTAAACTTCTGGCCTGGGGATGGAAAAGCAGCTATGAAACTGGAGTGTACAGTCAGGAATGCTAATCTAAAGGTGTGGATGCTCAAAGGAAGACCAAGAAGGGTTCACCCACCAGGCCCACAGCCCAATTTCAACTAGTTGAGGACCCTTTAATACAATATAGATTTACAAGCTCAGGATTTCTTCAGAATCCTGATCATCTGCAAACATAAGATTGGGCAGTTTCTTTATGTTCTTGAACTCTGTGCCTTTATCATGTGAACTCATGAGTCGCAATGTCTAGTTCATCTCAGTATCCCCTGCCATGCCCTGTACATCATCTGCCCCCCAGCCATTACCTAAATATATGAGAAAATGAATTTCCACCACACCAAAGAGGACTAGAATTAATTCTAAACGTGTAACCTTCCCTTAAAGATCATTTTCCTTCATAGCAGAGTTCATCTTCTCAAAAGCATTTTGTAGATCCGTGTATACAAATGGCACTTCACTCAAGGACACACAAAAGAGTAATACCAGACTGAATAGAAAGATGTGAGAATATGTTAAAGAACTCAAAGGACACACCATTAAAATCTTGTTGGGAAGACCCTGAAATGAAGATACAGTTGATCAGGACCATGAAACTTCAAAAGAACAAATTTTCACTTAATAGCTCATGTCATTTTGTAAGCATGTATTATTAATATATGCCAGCTTGTAAGTGTTTTGTGTAGAGTATGTCACTTGTTCTTAAAATGTTTACAGATGGAGAAACTGAGAAAATAAATTAACATGTCAGTGTATAGCTCCAATTATGCACCAGCACCGAGATTCAGGTGCAGAACTGGAGTAGGTTCCATGAGGTGACTTGTAGGGGATAAACCCTGTGTTCTTTCCACCATCATTCTAGCCATTTAGCAGGTGTTTAATAAATCCCCATCCATTCCCCTATCTTCCTTTTGTTGTTGAATTAGAGTGATAATCACTGCGGGAAATGAGGGAGAGTGTTGAAATAGAGAGAAGAGAGAGACAAAGGCCAAAACCCCAAATGAATAGCTAAGCTTGAATGATTTGCTTGTTTCTCCCTGAAATGATGAAAATTGCCATATCAGCAGGGTGAGTCAGAAAAGCTGAAAAATGCAATATCAAAGATATTTATGAATTAGGGTTATGGTTAGCTTATTATTTGCCACAGTTGACCCCAGCTGTTAGCTCTGCTTTTGTCAGTCAGCTCTTTAGAGATCATGTTTGTACACGTGTTTCTTGCCCAAGGTTGGATCTATCCTCTATGGCCTTGCCCTTTTAACATGGCATCATGCCATTGTGTCTAATCAGGTAGGTTTATAATCGCAGTGCACAGTAAAAGAACTATCTGGCTCTTGCAGATGATTTGTTCTTGTCTATAATGTTAATATCGTTCTTCTTTGGCTGTACTTGGCAAGCTGTTAACTGATACATTTGCTAACACGTGAACAATTGTTTTGTGTCAGCCCTTTGGGTTGATTGCAGGGAAACTTGATTAATAGCATTATTGCTCAGACCTCCAGTGGCACAGATTGAATGACTGAGTGCTGACTGAATGTCATCATACTGGAAGTCTGTGAGGAGCTGGAAATAAATTGAAATGTCACGATGACGCATGGATGCCTGTCTGTCTACTAGGCTTCATTTGTTTTTTCCTAACGATTTCTTTTGCTAATAAAATTGACCTTCCTATATTTGATGACTTGAATATAAATATTTCCTATATTTGCTATTACATTTAGCCTTCCTGTATTTGACAACTTTTATATCAATATTGACAATGTGCTCAGTATTGTAAGAGTTATTGTAAATAATGAGGTTGGAGGCCACTTATGTTAATATCATAAGTGAAAAGCTAGATAAGTAATTGAAAAAATAATGAAAGTGATTATATTTATAGTAGTAGAAGTAGTTATGGTAGTAACAGCAAGCATAATAATAGTAACAGTGGTAGTATTAGCCAAGCCTAATTCCTGACGAGGAGAGAGTACCCTGGTGTTCGTTGTGGAATAGCTGCTTAATGATTAATGGAGGCCAGAGTAGAACAATCTGTTATCAAAGCCTGCATGTGATATAGTTACCCAGAGTGGCCTCTGCCCATCTGTTTGTCTCAAGTCAGTTTGTGCAGTACTGTTAATAACTACATAGGCTTTCTCCTCTAATAATAAGCCTTTGTCAGGGAGGGGGCAGTGGCTGGCTAACTCATGGCACTGTTACCCTGAAACTAGAATGGGAGAGACTGGGTTTTAGTCACTGCAGTACTCCTAACACACACCTAGGACAGAGCCTGGCACTAGATGGGAACATTTCTGGAATAAATGTGTCAATTATATCAGTCACTAATCTTAGACTGGGTCTAACAAGGTCAACTTTATTTCCTGATGTCACTTGCATGAGAGCCAAGTTTCCAAGGAATAGGGAGGGATTCAGGGTACAAGGCTCTTATGTCTTAGAGAGCAAGCTTGAGCTGCAGGGATATGGATAGTAATTGGAAAAGGCCACAGGAAAAACAAAAGGGACAATCATCTGGATAAATGAAAACCTAGATTTTATAACAGTCAAGATATTTATGTAGTCAACACTTTAGTAGACATCACGATTAGTGCGACACACTCTATATATCTTACTTTGTCTTCCCAATGCATGGATGAAGTAGGATTATTATTCCAGTTTGTAGTTAAGGATTCTAGGATTTATAGAGGTAAATTGTGTTACTCAGGGAAATGAAGCTAGATAATAAGAATGGGACTAAAACTTGTAGTTGGATCAAATGATTCCATAGTCCTGATCTCTTACACTGACTACGCATTTTATGGTGATATTGTCTATTGCTTCTTGCTTTCTAATCAATTAATGATAATATTTATTGTGCACATAGTATTTTTCAAACATTATACTATATAATTTCCATGAGCTATCACATTTAATTGACAACAGTTATTGGCACACTAGCAACTAGTCTGCCAATTAAGTATTGCTATCATCCCCAAGTACCAGGTATAGAAACTGAGGCACAGAAAATGTTGAATGATTTGATCAAGACCATGCAGCTTGTAAGCACTGAAATTGACATTTGAAAACTGCCAGTCTAATTCTAGAATAAGTACTCTTCTTTTATTATTATTATTGTTATTTATTGAAGCATAGTTCATTTACAATATTATACTAATTTCAGGTGTACAACATAGCGATTCAGCATTTTTATAGGTTGCTGCTGCTGCTAAGTCGCTTCAGTTGTGTCCGACTCTGTGTGACCCCATAGATGGCAGCCCACCAGGCTCCCCTGTCCCTGGGATTCTCCAGGCAAGAACACTGGAGTGGGTTGCCATTTCCTTCTCCAATGCATGAAAGTGAAAAGTGAAAGGGAAGTCGCTCAGTCGTTTCCGACTCTTAGCAACCCCATGGTCTGCAGTCTACCAGGCTCCTCCATCCATGGGATTTTCCAGGCAAGAGTACTGGAGTGGGGTATACATCATTAAAAGTTGTCACAATATAATGGCTATAATTCACTATGGTATACAGTATATTCTTACCAGTTTTATACGTGGTAGTTGCATCTCTTAAACCCATACCCCTAATCATGGTGATTCTTTGATTTATTCATTTAACTGATTTTTGGTGAGCAAACACTGGGGGCTAGAGAAATAGCAGTGAGCGAAATAGTCCAATTCTCTGCCCCTCTAAAAAGTGAAAAAAAAGCATGTCAAGTATATGTGCTTGATGCACTTAGCTTCAGAAGCAAAGTTGGGGAGGGAAAAGGGAGGTTACAATTTGGTGTAGGTCCATGAATTACCTCACTTTGCCATGACTGAGCCACCATACAAATATTCTGGGTAAACACATACTGGGCAGAGGGAAAAGCCAATGAGAAGTGCTTGAGGTGGGCTTGTGCTTGAGGAGGAGTAGCAAGGACATTGTATTGTTATGTTAAGTGAACATGCGGAGGTTGTTAGGAAATGATGTCAGAGATAAGAGGAGACTGGATTTCATAGACTTCGCAAGTCCCTGAAGGATTTTGGCCTTTGCTTAGAGCAGGATCAGAAGCCATTGGAGAGTTTGATTAGTGGAAGGAGACTATTTCCTGATTGTGGTGGATGCTGTGTGGAAAATAGAGCAGAGAGAGGCAAGAATGGAAGCACAAATCTGAAAGGAGAGTATTCCATGAGATTATGCTTGGTAGATGCGTAAGGATATAAAGTGAGCATATTTTTGCATATGTTTTTAAAGGAAATGAGTGAGGTTTTCTCATGAATTGGAAATGGGAATAAGGAGGAGAAAGAGGCGTCAAAGAGCAGTTAGCAAGGTGAGGAGACTACAGAAAGAATAGTGTGGTGTGGTGAGGAATTTGTCAGATACCTTCTGTGCGAGATGTCTATTAGACATCCTTATGGAGATGTCAAAGGTTAACTGTGTATATGTATTTGAAATTCAGGGAGAGGTCTGGATGGATATGTAAACATTAGAATCATCAGAATATAATTGATATTGAAAACCGTCAGAGCCAGATCACCAGGGGAGTAAGTTTGGATAGAGAAAAGGAGAAGAGATGCTCTCAATATTTTCTGCTTACTTGGTCCCCAAATCCCTTGCTTTCTGTTATGATTTGTTAGTATTGCTCTCAAAATGTCATTTCCACGAAGAAAGACATCAGTGGAAAAACCAAGAAAATCTGGGGAAATAAAACGAGTCTTTAGTTTGGTTAATAGAGTTTTACCAGTTAAATGTTTCATTTTGATCATTGTCTTCTGGTGATGTAAGATATTAACATAAGAGGAAAACAGAAATTCTTGTACTACTTTTGCAGCTTTTCTGTAAGTCCAAAATTAATTTTGAAAGTAAGAGTTTTAGAAATATGTCCCCAGGTGTGGACACACTACTTTTATAGAGTCTGAATTTTTCGGAAGAAGGAAATGGGACCTTTACCTCTCTTGGTCTAAACACAAGACTTTATTCAGAAAGCCTAGATTTGAATTACCTTCTTGAACATTTTCCACCTAACTAACACTAAGTTATGGTCAACTGAATGCCAGGACACATTTTGAAATTTTTTTTTTAAATGAGCTCTCCCTTGTTGTATCTTTGAAAAAAAAAAAAAAAAAAAAGATTTACTTTTGACAATTCCAAAACTAGATGAGATGTGATCCCTAATAAATATTATTGTTCAGATTCAATTCAGATACAAACCAGAGCTCTGACTCTGCCTTCAAGTTCTTTATGTCACCCACCAGTTCCTTAGCATGCTCTTTACGCTGTTATCTGAGGCTCCTCCCAAATTCTGTTATCTTCTAGCTCACTGGACAAGGAGTGGGGTGGCCCTTGGTCTTCACCAGGTCTGTCATTTTGGTTGACAAAGATCCTTCCATGAACTCTTCCTTGTTTCATCCAGTCGTGAATTTACTGAACCAGATTATCTCATGTGTGTGCATGTGTGCTAAGTCACTGCAGTTATGTCCGACTCTTTGTGACACTATGGACCAGCATAGCCTGCCAGGCTTCTCTGTCCATGGGATTCTTCAGGCAAGAGTACTGGTGTGGGTTGCCCTGCTCTCCTCTAAGGGATCTTCTCCACCCAGGGATGGAACCCCTGCCTCTTATCTCTTGCACTGGCAGGCAGGTTCTTTACCACTAGCACCACCTGGGAAGCTCAAATTATCCCACTGCACCCATGTATTCTTTCTATTGTTGAATATATAATAAAACTCTCTGTTAATCTTGGTGAAATCAGTATAATATCTGACTATAAAATTCCTCAATCTACCAGTACAGATTAATTTGTAATGAATTTATGCTCATGTCTAGTGATCTGTGCATTTTGTTATTAAGTACTCACAAATCATCTTTGTAGCAATCCTTTTACAGATCCAAATAGTGCAAGGTTACTCATTCTTATGCAGATATAATAATGTGTAGACTCAGTTCAGTTCAGTTGCTCAGTCATGTCCGACTCTTTGTGACCCCATGGACTGCAGCGTGCCAGGCTTTCGTGTCCATCACCAACTGGCTGGACAGTTAGTGTCCATTCAGTTGGACACTGGAGTTGGAGACTGGAGCTTGCTCAAACTCATGTCCATCGAGTCAGTGATACCATCCAACCATCTCATTCTCTGTTGTCCCTTTCTCCTCCTGCCTTCAGTCTTTCCTAGGGTCTTTTCCTGTGAGTCAGTTCTTCATGTCAGGTGGCCAAAGTATTCGAGTTTCAGCTTCAGCATCTGTCCTTCCAATGAATATTCAAGACTGATTTCCTTTAGGATGGACTGGTTGGATC
>SJYV01047685.1:969472-1074716 GCA_006410875.1 Neotragus pygmaeus | reverse complement strand
AAAAAAAAAAAAAAAGAGCACCATAGCACATGCAAATGGTGTTAGAAAATACAAACAGGCTTCTCTATGATCATGGAATTCCATGGACTGACTGTATCCAGATTCACAATTATGCTATGGTTGCTCCTTCAAATAGGCTAGCATCTCTGTGGACCACATTTACAGACACAGCTTAGCCATTAAGCAAAGTTTCCAACTTAATCTCTCTTGCTTAAAAACAAACTGAATTGGTATTGTGACTTTTTTCGTCCTTCCTTCCTTCTTCTCTCCCTCCTTTCTTTCTTTTCATCTCTCATCTGTCCATCTACCTACCTACCTACCTGAATTTTTTTTACATGGGTCTTATACAGAGTTATACATAGGCTATAAAAAGGTTGGATGGTTTTATCTACCTTGCTTATTTAATCTACACAACAATCATGTTCTATAGGCATCATTACCCTCAAGCTCCAGATAAAGAAACTGCAGCGTAAAGAAGTAAATTATTTACCTAGCTTCACGGCCAATGAGGGTGAAGACTTGGAGATGGGTCTTTCTGGCTCTGAGGAGTTCATGTTCTTGACTGCTATATGTAGAGTCACTATATACATTTTGTCCTAAATTTGTGCAATTTTTGCCAAATGACACAGGGCTGCCAAAAACAACCATCTTAAAATTGACAAATTCATTCGTGCAGTTATATGGGGAGATTTCTTTATCCGTTCATTGTCATTACCAACTTTTTGTTATACTGATGGATGTGTATATATATATATATATATATAGAGTGGTGCCTTGCTGAGACAGAGTAGAGAAGGGTCATGTATCCCTAGCATTTCTAAAATTTGGGGAGACATTTCTGAAATGAGCATCTCTATTCCTTTTCTCTGCAGTTGTGGGGTAGAAATGGTGTGGTTGCAGACTGAGGGTGATGGAGAAAGAACCCTGTGTTATTTGGTAAGAATTCCACCTCTGCTGTTCCCACCTTGCAGTACAAGGATAGTGTTGCCAGGAAAGATGACATAATTAACTCCTAAAATAAATGAATACTTTTAATGTAAATGAAAGTATTATTTTAAATTAAGATGGATTATGATGGTCCTGTTGGAGAATAACATTTCACCTGAAATGAATCAGCCTGTTCAAGAAGCAGTGATATATATGGAACAGCTTCTCCACAGAAAGTCCGAGCCATTTCTTCTCTAGTAAGTGACCCAGTAAAAGTGCTATATATACACCCAGGTCCTTTCTAACCATATAGGCGATGATGGAAAAGAATGACTCAGCTTAGTAACGCCAGGAGACCCATGGAAATGGTTTCTTTTTCTGGATTTGGTCTAAATCTCTGAGTTTCTTTAAAAGTTTTAGGCCATTTAAAATCAATAGTAATATTTAATATACATTTTATAAAAAGGAAATACATCTTTTAAAAAATAAATTCAGGGCTATCCCATGAGTCACAAATGAGCTTATTAATTGGGGTCCATAAGAGAACATAGAAATTGTATGCATTATACAATACATGATGACTTCTTGGCCTCTGTTTTCCTCTTTGCTCAAATTATGTAAGTCAAATCAGGTATTAAATTTGCTTTGCTACATATTTAGATGAGCATTAAGGATATTTCAAATGCATTAGCTAGAAACACCACCTTTAGCAGCCGACATTGAATTTATCATTTTTGAGGACTAAATTGGACAAGGATTAAAACAGGACAAGAAGTCTAGTTACTCGTTTAATTGTATGATTGAGTTTGATTGACATTTCAGTGCCCTAATATCGAGAGTCATGAAATCAGTTGCCAGGAGCTGTGGATTCAGGGCCGTCCGTGAGCCTACCACCACCGCTGCCCTTTCTGTGGGGAGACTCGTTACTGCTGTCTGTTTTCTGGCAGCCATCCTCTGTCATTTTCTTCCTCTGCTTCCTCCTGTCACTGCGGTAACGGGTGCCATCAGCTTAACCTACCTTGTGTGGAGCAAAATCTGTGCAAAAGCACCAACTGCATCCCCATAGGCAGTAGGAACATTTATCTCTGACATTCGAGTTTCTCTACAAGTAGTCCCAACTAATACAACTACGAGCGTCCCCTGCTTCCTTAAAAGTGACCTATCTGCTCTGTGCTGTTCCAAGAAAGCCAGGATTCCACCAGTGTGCTTCAGTGTGGCTGCAGGAAATCTTCCTTCTCATCCCTCAATTACTCTCTATGACACCATGATCTTCTGACATCTGTGTCCAATGCCACCTGCCTCTCAGAAATCTTCAGGGGAGGTAAATGAGAGAGTAGAGGGACAGGCTTTGGCATTAGACTGAGGGGCACATATTGGCTCTGCCTCTGCTCCTGTAAGCAGACATCTTGGTTTCTTCAATTCCAATCTTGGGGTAATAGTTCCCTTGAAGAGAAGATTCAAGGAGATACTTACCTGAAATGCTTTGCACAGGTAGCAGTAAGTGGATGGTCGATTCCTGTTTCCTTCTTAACACACACGCACCAGCTTTCCTCATGCATATATACCTTTTCTACTGTTACCAGAAAATTGTGTTCTGTTATAGAGAGCTTATTGGAGAAGGCAATGGCAACCCACTCCAGTGTTCTTGCCTGGAGAATCCCAGGGACAGGGGAGCCTGGTGGGCTGCTGTCTCTGGGGTTGCACAGAGTCGGACACGACTAAAGCAACTTGGCAACAGCATAGAGAGCTTCTATAACAGAGTCCTTTGGGTCTTTGGGATGGTTTTATTCAACCATTCTTTAAATTCCACTGGCAAGAATATGAAATATGTGCTTCACATCCCCAGACCTCCTGCAGAGCCATTACATCATAGGCATTTAATAAACTTTTACTGAATAGAATGTCATCATAGAGGTGGTAAATCAAGATAGATAAAATCCTGGACTCTGGAAATAAACTGCCTGTATTTTCACAGGTAAGGTGTCTCTTACCAGTAGTATGACCTGAGTAAGTCACTTAACCTCTGTGTGGGGAAACCTACAGTTTCCGCACCTGTAAAATGAGTTTAATAGTACTGCCTCTTGTGCTGTTGGGAGAATTAAGTGAATTCACACATGTATAGCGTTTAGAAGAGTGCCTGACACTAGGTAAGTGCTCTGTTACCACTGTTGCACTCAATAATAACTGGTTATTATTATTTTTTTTAATAAAAGTTGGTCCTTTGTGGTTTCTTACATCAGGCTTCTCCCACAAGTAGGACCTTGACTGTCTTCAGAGCAGTCAGAAATAACCATCTTTTAGGCTAGTTGAGTTTTCCCCTTGGCATTTGGAAATTGCTTATGACATAGTGTCTACTTTGTTTGCTTTTACTTGTGAGTTCTCACGACTCGGGGGCCAATTTGCTGGTGTATTTTGCTTATTACTCTCCCTTTGCAACACTTGGCCAGACTTGGCCTTTGCGCAGTCTGATGCTCACTTTGTTTCCTTTTTATTATCTTTCTCTCGGTAATGAGGGTTGAGGTGCTTACATTTTTCTCTCCTACCTCAGTTTCCCAGGTGACATTGCACAAGAGCACCTGCAGCCAATTATATGATTGTTATTCTTGGGCACTGTCCTCTCTGAATACTTGGCAATTTTCTGACCCTGGCATTCTGACCTGGATGAGATAAGAGGAAACCTGGCAGTGTCCAGCATGTAGAATTATTTTACTGAAAAGGAACTTGTTCTGTAGTACATGTAGCATAATCCTTACTTTCCATGAGTTCTTATAATTCTCATTAAAACTAATAAAAAACTAAATAAAACTAATAAAAAACTAAAAAATAAAAACTAATAAAAACTAATATTTCTGACTCTAAAACTCCCAGCCTCTTTATACTACATGATATCCATTGCTATTACAATTTCTCTCTCTCTCTCTCTCATTTATATCCTTCTTCCATCCACTCTGTGTTACCAGCTCAGATTTCTCTACAGTAGAATAGGTCCTGGGCCAGAGATCACATTGAGAGTGATTAAACACTTAAAAGCCCAAGATGGGAGTTGGTAGAATGGAGTCATATGGAAATACGTTCAAACATTTTCACCATATTTGCTTGCCTTTTGTGTTAATTTTCTGCAATCTCCTCTTGTGTGTGTGTGTGTTCGCTGTTCAGTTGTGTCTGACTCTTTGCAGCCTCACAGACTGTAACCCACCAGGTTCCTCTGTCCGTGGGGTTTCCCAGGCAAGAATACTGGACTGGGGCACCATTTTCTGACCCAGGGATCAAATCTGCGTCTCTCGTGTCTCCTGCATTGGCAGGTGGATTCTTGACCACCAGCACCACCTGGGAAACCCCTCAAACTCCACTTCTGTAGAACCATTTTTAGTGCTGAATAAACAAAAGAGTACAACGAGCACCTATTTTACACATCAATTCCTTTTACATATAAATGTGAAATATTTGGAGATAATTATAAGATTTGTAATAATTGTATAAATATTATCATTTTGCTCCCCTTCCCTGAGCTCCAAAGTCACTCATTTCACCCCAAAGACAATGCCTTCTCCCTGCTGCTCTTTTCTTGTTTCATCTCTTCACTGTTCATGTTCTGGGTAACAGGTGCCAGTCTTGAATTTTGTGTATTTGTGTTGAGGGATTGAAAGCACAGAGGATTTTGGAGACCACTTTTCCTCAGCTGACCTTCCTTTCAATATAAGCACCTGTTTCTTGTTAGGTAAACTAGACTTAACCCTTCACCATAAGAGTGATCACCCTACTAACGATGGGTACCAGCACCGTCTTCCAATACCACGTTCTGTGTTCCTGATGTATGCCCTCAGACAACCTTTCTGGAAAAGTAGGGGAACCTGAAACTAGGATTTAAGAGTGCAGTTCATTCTAACAGTCTGTTTTTCCATCTGCTAGTCACACTAGTTTCTGAGGCAAGTCTAAATCTACCAAATGTAAGCCCTAGGATTCTAAAATAGTAGTTCCTAACCTTAACGTCCACACTGAAATTATCTGGAAAGTTTAGGAAATGTGGATGCCTGGGTCCTACTCCCAGAGCTCTGGATTGAATGATTTTGGAGCGTGGTGGGAACATCTGATTTTTATAAACTGGAAAGTGGCAATCAATGTTTTTTCTCGGTGTGCTCTCCAGGACTACCTGGATTCACAGGGGAAACCAATTTTGACATCTGATATTCAGGACTATACATCTATCTCAGCACTTCAGTTTTGCATATTAATTAGATGTGAAGGAAAAACTAGATTTTTCCCAGGCCCTTGATACAATTATTTAGATGCTGTTTTCAATGTTCATCCATCCATTCCTTCATTCATCTCAGTAACTCATTTAGACAACGAAGAAGAACTACAGAGAGTTAACTTTTGAATCAGTGAGTCCTAGGTTTGTAATCCTGCATCTTGGGCAAGAGACTTCAACTTTGGGGGCTTCTACATCCACATCTGTAAAATGGGATTAATATAGGCATTGTGATAATTAAACAAAATTAGATTAGATACAGTTGGTGGATATTCACTTGTAATCCTTGCCTGATACACATGAAGTTCCCAAAGAACATATACTTCCAACCCTATTTAGTATGCATAGAAATGTTTAACAGTTTTGGATGCCAAATAAATGTTTTCTAAAGCAAGAAAGGCATGGTGTAATCTTTTGCTTCTTTCCAGTCGTGTGTCATTCATCACAGACTATTGAATTGACACAACAAAACATCATATCATCCAATAATGGCTCGATTTTCAGCTTCTCAATAGACCAGTCATCATCCCCAGTTGACAAACACATTTTACTCGGAAATGATATCAAAATGCAATATTTTCCCTGTCATGGTGAACTATGCTTGCTCACTGACTCCCTCATGTTTTCAGCTTTCATTACCCTTTTACTTGCTCTTACCCTCTGCTGTCAAGTCACCTTACTTTATTTAAGAATCTGACAAAGACGAAAGAAATATTATCATGGGCGTGTGAAACAATTGAAATGTCCTGTACTGTCATTATTTTCATTTAGATGACAGAAGAGTCTCCCTTGTCAGAAATGTCAGTCATGTCTCTGTGTTTTGTAGTACACATGTGCAGCTGTCTGTGTGTGTTTGCTTGCTATCTTCCAAAATTAGTTTCCTGAGGTAGACTTTATGTACAACTCCAGCTTGGTGGTAAAGAATCTTGCCAACACAGGAGATGCAGGTTAAATATCTGAGTTGGAGAGATCCCCTGGAGTAGGACATGGCAACCCACTCCAGGGATTCTTGCTTGAGAAATCCCATGGGCAGAGGAGCCTAGCAGGCTACAGTCCATGGGGTCAGAAAAGAATTGGACATGACTTAGCAGCCAAATGACAGTAACTAAGATTAAGTGATCTTCACCAAACTACTGTTTATTACAGTCTGAGGACGTTATTTTAAATTAAAAAAATTTTTTTTTACTATGCCACATGATGTGGAATCTTAGTTCCCCAACCAGGGATCAAACCTGCATCTAAGTTCCCTGCACTGGAAGCACAGAGTCTTAACCGCTGGACTACCAAGGAAGTCCCTGGGGACATCATTATAAGACAGCAACCAGCAAACCTGAAATAACATCTGTGTGTGTGTGTGTGTGCACGCACTCAGTCACTTCATCATGTCTAACTCTTTGTGACCCTATGGACTGTAGCCCACCAGTCTTCTCTGTTGATGAGATTCTCCAGGCAAGAATACTGGAGTGGGTTGCCATGCCCTTCTCCAGGGAATCTTCGCATCCCAGGTTTTGAACCTGTCGCTCCTGCATGTCTTTCATTGCAGGCAGATTCTTTACCACTGAACTACTGGAGAAGCCTGAAATAACACGACTCTAATTTGAAGCAGATCTAATTTAACTAACACAAATCATGGTTTTCTATTTAACATGATGTGTATTCTGTTAAAGTTATTCCAACAAATGATAACTATATATTACTGATTCATAAAGAAATATTTCAAGAGAGGCTATCAGGTAGATGCTCCCTCAATAACCTGGGATTGCTTGATATCTAACCTATAAAAGCACCTTTCTTTACGCATCCCAACCCCTGCCTTTCTTCCTCAACCTTATCTAATAAAGGACGGGTGCTTTTCTCCTAAATTTCTTTTTTTTTTTCTATCACACCAAGTTCTAGATTCTTCTTATTCTTACTTTGTCAGAAATAATCACTCTCACTCTCCCCTCGATCTTTGATCTCTCCCTCTCTTCCTGATCAGTCTAACCAGTTAAAACAAACAACTAAAACACTTCCTAAACTTAATACCCCCTCCTCTAGCTGCCTGACTTTTTTTCTTAATATCTAGATTAAAGAAAAACTCATACAGCATTTCAAGTACAGAAGTCGTTGACTTAAGTGATTTAAAATAGGTTAATAACATTTCATTTCTACTTTTCCATCATTTAATATTTTAAACTTTTAATTTCAAGTAAATTTAAATTCACCGAAGACTTGCAAAGGTAGTACAAAAATGTCTTATATACCCTTTCCCTTCTTCTCTTATTATGCATCATTATGGTCCATTTATCAAGTAGAAAATAACATTGTTACAGTACTGCTGCTGCTAAGTCACTTCAGTCGTGTCTGACTCTGTGCGACCCCATAGACGGCAGCTCACCAGGCTCCCCTGTCCCTGGGATTCTCCAGGCAAGAACACTGGAGGGGGTTGCCATTTCCTTCTCCAATGCATGAAAGTGAAAAGTGAAAGTGAAGTCGCTCAGTCGTGTCTGACTCTTCACGACTCCATGGACTACAGCCCCCCAGGCTCCTCTGTCTATGGGATTTTCCAGGCAAGAGTCCTGGAGTGGGGTGCCATTGCCTTCTCTTACTAACTCAATTACAGACTTTATTGGGGTTTCACCCATTTTCCCACCAATGGCTTTATTCTGTGCCAGGATCCAGTCAAGATGACTGTACTGTATCTAAATTTCTTAAAATTTTGACTTCACTGCAGATTTTGACCTAAAGATCACTCTTTCATCCTGAAACAGTTTCTTTCCTTGTTGACACTTCCCTGGTTTTCTTCCTGTCTTTGGCAAGTTCTTACCAATGTCCTTCAACATTTAATGATTGAAGTTCTTTAGAGCTTGGGCCCGGTTTCTCTTCATCTCCTTGCTGTTCAGTGCCATTGGCCACGCAGTCAGTTGTTACATGGCTTCAGATACTGTTGCTATGTCGGTGACTCGAAATGCATATTTTATAGGCTTCTTCTAGAGACTCCAGGTCCTCATATCCTTATATCTTCTCCAGATCTTTATATCCCCATTCTATATATTATTAACCTCATTTAGATGTGTTTGGAGTCAGATTCATTATCTTTTCTTTCCAACTGATCTTCTTCCAATGTCCCTTACTCACTTGCTTATGCAAACACAAGGTGCTCTTTTTTTTTTTTTTACTTTGGATAACACCTACCCAAAGACTTCCCTGGTGGCTCAGAGGTTAAAGCGTCTGCCTCCAACTCCAGGAGACCGGAGTTCGATCCCTGGGTTGGGAAGATCCCCTGGAGAAGGAAATGGTAACCCACTCCAGTATTCTTACACAAGTACATACAGTCATACAGTGTCCAGAATATTTCTTTGCTGTCACTGCTGTTCATTTAGGTCAGGTCACCATCAGATCTCTCTGGACTTCATACCCTTGTGGAAGAAGAAAAGTGGCTCTTTCTGCTCAGAAATTAATCTGTTAGGACCACAAGATTATTTTTCTCAAAAAACTATAGGAGTAAAGACAAGATGAAAGATCTTGATTATGGTGACTGTAAAATTTATTTTCCAAACAAGGACACTTAAGTGGGATGGGAATATATTAATAGTTATTTCAAGACTACAGCCAAAGAGCAGATGGGTTTCAGGCAAATTGGAGGTATAATCACACAGATCTTATTTTTTTTTTTTACTAGAAGGTAAATTTACGTCACTAATTAAGGTGTAGACTTACATAATAAAAGTAGAGGAGCCCTAGAAATAGAAATAATGAAGAAATGTCCACAATGCTGTCATATAAATTACAACTCAGGAAATTAAATCCAATTTCCTTTAACAAACAGACACTCTTCAATGTAACACATATATACTGAGTAAATGCAGTTTATTCTACAAACATGTAGAACAAGCTTGCAGTCATTACAGCTTTGAGGTCAAAGATTACACTTCATAGAAGATGTGAATCAAAACACGTGAAACAAAAGCTGGGAAATTAGAAATCAGATTACTATAGGAAGTCTCCTGTCCAGTAGATATCCTGGTCAGAAACTCAAGTTTTTTTATTACAAACCATAGAGAGTATGCAGACATTTAATTTAAATTAACACCTTGTCTAAGTCTGATTAATGTTTTTTATTATTTGCCTCTTTATGGAAATTGGCATGTAAATATTCTTTGAAGTCAGATAGACTAAAGAATAAATCTGCTTCGGCTGCAGATTTTGAAGGGTCATGTTTCTTCTGCTTAAAAGAAGGGATGACCGTTATCCTGCTCATTCCATAGGATCTCAGGAATACTTAGTGGGGTAGTATATGTGTGAATTCTTGGCCAGTTTTAAGTCTTAGAAGTGTTATGGTACTAGCAACAGAGGAGGCCTTATTTTGTCTATGCATACAAGCCTAGCCTGGAGCACACAGGTGATCTTAAGGAGGGTCCTGACCCTGTGATGAAGTGGAGGCCAAGCTTAGCATCTGTCTTCCTCCACAGAAGTATTTTCAAAGTCTGAGTGAAATTTCAGATCCTCCATTAGGACTACTGTGGTGGGAATATTGCTCAATGTTTTGCTCAGTCTCTGAGCAAATATAATCCTTCCTTAAAGTTCCCCTGCCCTGGCCCTCACTCTTGGAGGAGAGCTGTGGGCCATGTGGCTTCAGATCATTGTAGAGGTGGTTGCGGGTACTAGAAGGGCAGCTGCATTGAGCTCTCGGGTCAATGAAACGCAGACGGTGACAGACGTGAAGACTTGAACCCAGGAGAGGACTCCTCTTCAGAAGGCATACCTAGTTTTCTTATCGTTGTGTTTGTTGACTGATTCTCTACTTTGATGAAAAGTTTATAGCTTTTAGAGTGAAAAATAAGCAGGACCTTGGCTTATGTTCCATATGTATTGAGTCGCTTATTTGTACTCAACGTTTTATTCTCCTGAGAAATGTGTAATCTCCATCTCTCCTGCCCACCCTCTCCCTAAATGTACAATCTCTGCTCTGACACTCTCGTGTTATAGCTGGAGATGTGCTATCAAAACTTGGATAGCGCTTTGACCCCGGGGGTTTGGGGAACTTGTTTGTAAGCATGCAAGGAAGTCTAGGTAGAAAGGATGAGTGGCACCCTTTTCTCCTCTTTAGTTGGTACTAGAACTTACTGCAAAAATAAGCCTTTCCTGAAATCTCGGCCTGTCCCAGGGAGGATGCCCCAGCCTGTACTCTCAGCATAGTCACTGATTACCATGATTCAGAGAACAGGCCATCCAGACAGGAGTCCCCAGGTCCCCACCCTGGCCTGCACATCCTCTCCCCACTCCACGGCCCCGCCCCGTGCCCGCTGACCAGGATCAGTGCTTGGAGGCACAACTCCAGAGGCAAGGTAGAGGACAGCTGCTCTGCCCCTTCATTGGAGGCAGTGTGAAGAAATTGAAGACCAAAGACAGAAAGTGTCTTAGCCAAAGTCCCAGTGTTAATTACTGACAGAACTGGACTTGTATTTCGAGTATTTCGAGGTTCTCAGTAGTTAGCAGCCTTCCTGCTGTGTGCAATGTATAAACGTTTATTGGGGCATATCTAGTTCCAGACAGTCATCCTTATTAATAATGTAGCACCATTTAAGGGTATATGCATAATGGCATTGTGTTTATTTCCTTTATTGATCATTATTAATATTTCAGTGCTACTTCATTTTTTTTTTCTGAGAACTTTATCATAAATGACTATGCGTGTCTTAGGGATCTTACTTTAAAAATGTGTTTTTAAAAACTCAGTTTGTGGCATGAATATGGAAGAGATGCTTTTCAGTATTTGTTAGGAAATGACATATGTATTCCTTACATTAAAACACCTCTTCTGTGCCCCTTCCCAGTCCATGCCTTCCAGGTACTACAGAAAACCATTTCTGGGTTAGATTATGGTAAGAAAGTGCCTTTTGCATTTGTTGTGAGATGAATGAAGGATTTAGATCTTCAGTTCAACATTGAACAGATTTGCAGAGAACATTAAAATCCTTTACCTTAAAAAAAAAAATCCTTTACCTTGACATTTCTGATGCACATCATTCTATCACCTTTGAGTCATGGATTGTTGATTAAAAAATACCTTATATGCCTCCAACTCTAACTGCACTCAGAAACATTTTTAAGAGCTTATTTAAATTTCCAGTTTCTTCACTGCATTCCTATAAGGAATTTGAATAAACAGATTAGCCTTTCCACCTTGACTTTACAATTAGGGACCAGAACAATTCAGCCCATATCAAGCATGTTGATAAAAGCACGCCATGCGTATGCTGTCATCTTAATTTGCTTAAGACTTCAGTACTTGAAAGATTCTGATTAATGCTCTCAATGCCCAGTATTCCTGCAAAGCCAGAGACTGCATTCTCAGAGGGCTCATTTCATCTTCAGTTTCTAGTAATATTTCTGTTTGTCTATGCATAGTGAGTTTAAAGCTAGTTTTAGTAATCCCTCATCTTGTCCCTATCTCCACACAGATTTTGAATTTCAGAACTTGCAAGATCATTACATACCTGTAAGTAGAGATGTGTGGAAGAAAAGGGTTAGTAGATAAGGCTCTTATCTACTATCCCAGTCAGGATGAGGGTTTTAGAACAACAGCCTGCTTTGAGTATGTATGTTATGGGAAGATAAAAATGTGATATTTGAATTCACACTGAGCAACTAGTGCCAGAGTATTAACCAGATGCATGAAGTGTAAATACCTCTCACTTGGGATTATTTTAACTAATCTTAGGCATAAACACAAAGATGCCCCAGATAGCATTTTTCCTATATTTGAGCAAAAAATATGATGAATAAGGTTTGTACAGGAATCGGTGAAGTTCTGCAGCTGTTTTGGGGGCAGAAATAACTGTTTGGCGGCCTGTCTGATAAATTATTTAGACACATTAGTAAAAATAGTTCTGGTCATTGCCCCTTAGAACTAATTGATTTGAGTAAACAGTCATTAGTGTGATTGAAACAACAGACTTCATGTCTTGTTTCAGGATCACTTGTGCCAAAATAACAACTTAGGTCATGGGATCTAATGAAGTAACAAGCATTTATTATTCACCCACTGTGTGCCAGGGGCTGTGCTGAGCACTTTGTATACAGGGATAGAAGTCATAGATTACATACTGACTGTTGAAGCTTCCTAATATAATGGGATTGCATTAAAACATCAGAATATATTCCACTCAGAACCAAATTTACCATTTCGTCTATGCTTTCTCCATCTAACTCAATATGATCCCTATTCCTAGCTTGGATAAGTACAGTCAAAATTTCAAATTTAGATTCCTGATATTTTTTATCATTGAAAAAACAGATGAAGAGGTCAAAAGAGAACAACAATAATCAGCTTTGTGCCTTTTGTCCCCAAACATTCAGTTTTCACTGGCCTCTGTTGCAGGTTATATATAATTTTCTAGATTGTCTCATAAGCAGAACTCAAATATCTAGAATTTTACTTTAGCCAAATAAACCTTTTTCAATTAAAAGTGTGTGTTTGTGTATGTGTGTGTATTTTATTTTACTTATCCACCTCTCTATACTTATCTAAAACATTTTTTAGGGGAGGACAGCTTTAAAAAAAATACAAAATGCCCAAAGGTAAGACACACAATATGAAAGAAATCATTATTAACCCATTTAAACATTCACTTTCCAAGTTGCCTTATAACATTGGTTCAGGTATAAAGAGATACCACTTCACATTAAAGCAAAAGACCACCCAGTGCTTTCTCCTTGGCCTCCAACTCATACTATTCCTAAGTATGAAATTATGATAATGGTGAAAGTGAAGTCACTCAGTCAGACTCTTTGTGACCCCATGGACTGTAGCCTACCAGCCTCCTCTGTCCATGGGATTTTCCAGGCAATAGTACTGGAGTGGATTGCCATTTCCTTCTCTAGGGGATCTTCCCAAACCAGGGATTGAACCCTGGTCTCCCACATTATAGACAGACACTTTACCGTCTGAGCTAATGATACAGACATACTTTATTATGGATCTGAAGCATGCTGCTCCTAAGTCACTTCAGTCGTGTCCGACTCTGTGCGACCCCATAGACAGCAGCCTACCATGCTCCCCATCCCTGGGATTCTCCAGGCAAGAACACTGGAGTGGGTTGCCATTTCCATACATGAAAGTTAAAAGTGAAAGTGAAGTCGCTCAGTCGTGTCCGACCCTCAGCGACCCCATGGACTGCAGCCTTACAGGCTCCTCCATCCATGGGATTTTCCAGGCAAGAGTACTGGAGTGGGGTGCCATTGCCTTCTCCAGTCTGAAGCATGGTCGTAAGTAAAACTTAATTCTCTATCAGGAAAACCCAAGATGAAGTGGAAATTTATTTCCTGGTAATGCTGGGTGTTTTCTGCTTAGAAAGCAATGGCACTGTATTGTGGACGCTGTTTCTAATTAGCAAGCTTCTGAAATATGATATCTTATTGAGCAAAATGGCCATTCCATGCGTAACTGCAGTTTCAGCAGTACCTTTTTATTTCTGGTTATTAATTTGCATTTAAGATGCGTCAGAGTCATTAATTTACTGAACCAACATGGAGAGCGTGGAGCAGTTAAGTTTATAAATGACACCATCATGCTTCAGTATGTTTGAGCTTAATGACATTCTATCACATGAAATATTCTAATATCCTTGTACTTGATGTAACTGGTGACATTAGGCTGCTAGCACTGTGGTAGTATTTGTCGCTTTAATAACTAGACACAAGTAGACTGTTAATAGAGCTTGCAGTTAGATCTTCATTGTCCTGGCTGTAAATTATATTACCATTATTTTTGTTTTTCTTTTGGAAACATCAAGCTTTCTCAATATTATGACAGTCATACTATTGTTGAAGTCTTTAAGGAGAGGATAAATATGCTAATAACATTCTGAAATAGCATTCTGGAAGGGACTAATTCTAAGCCAAAGTGAGTAGTGTAGCACAAAAAAGTGTAACTTTTCCTTTGAAGATTCTATTTTTTAGAAGTTAGGGAAAGCACTATACTCAAAAATATCCTTACCAAAATTCACAACTTGTTTCACCCATTATTTCAAGTCCTTTATATTAAAGTTTAGGCAAACACTAAAGAGAATGTGCAACTACCAGGAAAATATTTTAAATATTTATACGATTGGGAGATTTATGAGTTAACCTCTTAGTATTTTTTTTGTGTGTGTATTGAACAGAATTTCAACTATTATCTCTATGTTTTAATAAGATTTTCAATTCTTCTTCAAATATGGCCTTGCTTCTGCATCAAAAACTGGATATACCCTTTTTTCTATCAGGCTAACAAATCAACAGTGTTTATGGTGGAATTGATACAGATATTTCTAGTGTATGTTTTAGTTTTTCATAGTCAACTCTGTATTATTTCTGTTAAGGTTCAAACTCCCAAGTAACTATCTCCATACCTCCCTTCACTCATTATTTTATTGATTGGTCACTCATTTTAGATCTATAGAAATTCTCACTCTTTATCTGGGTATAAACTCTTTTATATTTTTCTTAGCTATTAGAGAACTCTGTAAGAATTTCCAAGGCAGAAGTCCCATTCGACAGTGGCTTCCCAGTCAATAATTATATGCATGATGTAAAGCGCATTAAAGAGTTCACTCTTTAAATAGTCAATTTGTTGAAACTTGGACAAATTACCTTTAAATTGGCTGATGCAATTTCATTTGACAGTGGCATTTTATTTATTAATTCATCTTATTAAACTGCTTTCCAGAAGTTAAGGCAAAAGAATAATTTATGACTTCTTCTAGTCTCAACAGAAATAAAATAATGTTGATGTGTCTTCTTGCTTCAGACTTTACACTTCCATCAAATGGGTGCCACTTTATACTGATAATACCACTATCAGAGTAGNGATGGCATCACCGACTCAATGGACATGAGTCTGGGTAAACTCTGGGAGTTGGTGATGGACAGGGAGGCCTAGCTTGCTCTGGTTCATGGGGTCGCGAAGAGTCGACACAACTGAGCGACTGAACTGAATTGGACTGCAGCCCGACGGCTCCTTTGTCCTTGGGATTTCCCAGGCAAGAATATTGGAGTGGTTTGCCATTTCCTTCTCCAAGGGATCTTCCCTACACAGAGATCAGACCCAGGTCTTCCACTGAAAGCAGGTTCTTTACCATCTGAGTCACCAGGGAAGCCCTGGAAATAAATCATAGTGGAACTCTAAGTTGTTCAAATTGTTTAAATTCACCCCTGTCTAGCCCCTCAATGATCCAAAGCTTCGCAGTACCGAATCAGGAAGCGGTGATCTGAAACGCAGAAGCAAGTTCAAGGTGACAACGAGATACACGCCATCTAGCTCATCCCTTTTCTATGCTAATATTTATCCTTCGCTGTTCAGGTGTCCCCGCTGGGCGGGACGTGCTTGTTCCTCTTCCACAGGTGGGGTTCCTCTGGGCCCCGCCCCGGCCCCTCTCGTCACCGGAAATGAGGCAGCGGAAGTAGTGAAAAGCTCTCCGAGGGAGGCGGGCGCGCAGTGGAGGTGGCTGGCTGGTGGGATGGCAGATGAAGAAGAGGATCCCACCGTGAGTGACCGCCTCTGTTCCAACCCGGTTTTTTATTTACTACCTCGAGCACAGTAGCAGAAGCACAGTGGAGAATTGGGTTTCTTTACCTCAGTGATTCCTCCGAGAGAATCGGGGACTTCTCCCCGGGCTAGCCTTTTCCTTCTGATTCATCCTTTTAGTAAGCGGGGCAGGAGTAGGTGGCTCCCCGCCCTTTACTTTTGGTTCATATTTGCCAGATACCTTTTGAATTACCTAGAGAATCATCAGAGGGCAAAGCTAGTATTTGCAACAACAATTCAAGTGCTAACGAAACTACACTTAATGTAAAGAAGTGGAAAAATAATGGACTCGAGTCACTGAGCAAGTAATTGAGACTCAGTTTTCATGTCATAAAATAGGCTTAAGGTTTACTTGAGGAAAGTTCTTAGCACTGTGTAAGAAATGCTTAACAAATACTAGTTTTGCTTGCTTTCATTCAATATCAACTCTTAATAGTAAAATTTATCTAGAAATAGGCCAACTTAGTTTTAAAAAAAGAATGTGTGGTCGTTGGAACTCCCCCAGGAGAGGCAGTACGATTGTTAGGGGCATTGTAGAAGCCACTCCTGCGTGAGTCTGAAGTTGGGCGAGTTAGTTTTAATACCCCCCAAATACTAAAGTTTCATTGTTTTTCGGTGCTTGCTTTAGGCTTTCTGGCATGATACTGGTGTTGAAGATGTAAAAAAAAATGCTCATTATTAAAATGTCAGAAGCCGTGTTTGACATATCTATACATTTTAACTTTCAGTTTGAGGAAGAAAATGAAGAAATTGGAGGAGGTGCAGAAGGTGGACAGGGTAAAAGAAAGAGACTTTTTTCTAAAGAATGTAAGTAGTACTTGACAATGACTTTTTAATAGTTTCCTTGTAGGGACAGTATTCTCAGACTTGCGTATAAATTATGTTTAACCTGTGATTCATAGATAGTGATGATCCTAACCCCAATTTATATGTTTATATATGTGTGTATATATATGGGCTCACACAGACACATGTTTTTAAATTTTTTAAGTAAATACATGTGATCAGTGTTTCAATTCAGGTCCTAAGTAGGAACGTACCTCCGTTACTTTACCTGTTCCTTACCTTTCATCAGTTGGAGCAGGGACTCCTTTGACTGTAAGCTGAAGATTCTGTTGGATCCTGAACAGGTCTGAGGGTAGGAATTAAGTTGGGACTTTGAACTAAGGCAATGGACAAGGCAGGAAGATGGTGAACAATATGAGGCAGTCCAGTGGCATAGACATCATGAGGTTTTGGGTCTATTCTTCTCCTTCAGTAGACAGATTTGACCTTTTGTGGCAGTGGCAAGAAGAGCTGCTTCTACTACTGATGGTTCAGGCCATCCTCTGAAAGACACCATGAGAACATGCTCTCCATCTTCCAATCCTGGTCCTTTATACATAGATATGGCTGAGTGTAGATCAGGCAACACATGGAACACTTGGTTTACTTATGCCAGTTGCGACATAAGCAGTTCCTAAATGCTCTTGAAACTACAGAGTCAAGTAGTTTGGTTTTTTAAAGCCATTCAAATCCTTTCCTATATCTCAATTTCTCACCTAAAGTTGACTGCTCATTATTCCCTTTCTGATGTTATTTACTCCATTTGTATATGGTTTTACTTCTCATGGAGACTTTCCTGTTGCTCAAACGGTGAGGAATCTGCCTGCGAGGCAAGAGACCAGGGTTTGATCCCTGGGTTGGGAAATTCCTCTGGAGGAAGGAATGGCACTCCACTCAAGTATTCTTCCCTAGGCAGGCGAAAGTCCTTGGGGTCGAAAAGAGTCCACGACTGAGTGACTAACACAGTTAATTCTTAGGTAGGCATAAGAGGCTTACTACACCAGAGCATCGCAGAGTGATGCTTGCATACTTCTTACCAGAGCTTTGGATTCCAAAGAAAGCCACTTGGATTTCTTTATTTTTCTGATGACAAGAATTTGGAATCTTCACAGCTGTTTCTTTGTCTTACCTGAATTTTCTTGTATCTTGACCAACATATCTTCTCCTAGACATTCTTTGTTTTAAAAAAATTTTTTGCCAATATAACACAAGATTTCAAAGCATTCACTTCATTATTTGTTTATGTCTTTACAGACTCTTTAACCAAATACGGTTTACATACTTCGTATCTAATAGGTTTTTCCTTTTTCAGTGAAGTATATTTCCCTACTGATGAATTCTCCCCATTACAATGTTAATAACAGAGTATTTTCCTCAAAATATTTAAGAGAAAATATTAAATTTATAGTGGAGAACCCAGTCCTGGCAGACATTACTTTAGTCAGGTGATCAAAGCTAGTATCACCAATGATATATGTTGACGTTAGGTACTCCTAATATGGTGCATTAAGAGGTCCATCATCACTGTGATTCCCGTTCTAGTAATGCATAAGCACAACCTAATCATGAGGAAACATCAGACAAACTGAAACTGAAGGACACGCTACAAGATAACTGACCAGTATTCTTCAGAAGTGTCAAGGTTGTAAAAGACAAAGNCAAGAATACTCGAGTGAGTTGCCATTTCCTACTCCAGGGGGTCTTCTAGACCCAGGAATTGAACCCTGCATCTCCTTGTCTCTTGCATCTCCTACACTGACAGGCACCTGGGAGGCCCGGAATTGTTTATAAAGAACTCTATATTTCAGGATATATCCTACTCAAATGCATTCAGTGCGTCTGGAATTTTATCCTGGAAATCCACTGCAAGCAATATCCATGTTACTTGTCTCGATTCCTGAATTCTAATTTCTCCTCTCTAGAAGGCGAGCTGGTGAGCATCACGCAGAAGGTTCACAGGGCTTAGCTGTTCAAGAAGTGTGGATTGAAGTTCAGATTTCATGTACAATCTGGGTGACAAGCTGTAAAGACATGTTTTCTGCCTGAAGATGTGTATAAGAGACAGCGTGTGTATACAGACACATGCATATATGCATTCATTATATATATATATATATATATATATATATAAAAGTATGGTAGGTTTCAGGAAGCAGATGAAGGACTTCACTGTCTTTCTAAGAAGAAGGAGAACAACAATCTTCCTGAAAAGTGGTATTTACTAGAGTGAAGCATGAAGAATGAGAAAGGATTAAACTTCAAACAAGTAGACATTACTCTATCACTATCATAGGATTATGTAGGTGCATAATCCAGTTTGTGTTTATAATTCACATACTTCTCTGTTCTTTCAGTGATTCAGGGACAGCTTACAGATTTCTCCCATTGTAAATGTGATTTTTAGATGATTCATTGGAACTAAACATTTCCCAGGCATTTGAACTAGTGGGTTGAAGAAGCTGTTTTATTCCTGTAACCTGCAAACTGAAGGTCAAGCAGAAGGTAGGGGTGCTCTCCTGCCACATGGGAACCATTTCCCTCACCCTTTTGTACCTGCATACTGTAGAGTTGAGTTTTTCAGAAAGAAGGCTGGAGGAAATCATAAGATGGCAATCACTCTGCTGATCATAGCTTTTCCCTTGAAATCCCATAACACAGACTTTATTTTTTGATTCTGATGGTGAAATAACTTGTCCGAAATGTTGACTCCTGGGAAGTAGCTTTACAGTAATGACCCCCAGAAGCGTGTCATAACATTTCACAGGTTTTTATCACTTAGTCTTGTCTGACTCTTTTGCAACCTCATGGGCCATAGCCTGCCAGGCTCCTCTGTCCACAGGATTTCCCAGGCAAGAATACTGGAGTGATTTTCCATTTCGTTCTCCAGGGGTATCTTCCTGACCAAGTGATCAGACCAGCATCTCCTGTGTCTAATGAATTGAAGGAGGATTCTTTATCCACTGAGCTACCGGGGAAGCCCCCTAGGTTTTTATAAGTTGCATAATTCTGCCAAATCATTGTGAATGTTAGAATTCCTTCTAGTTGCTTCTATTGTAAATAACTGCTGAAATAAAAATGAAGAATTAGATGAGTAACTGATTTCCTCAATAAATGTTTACCTCCTGAAGCTATGTCACTAACCAGATGTGTGAACACCCTAAGTTGGGAGCACTATGGGTACTACATTGATGCGCTTCTCCCCTTCTTTTCCTCCTCTTTCAAAGACTCATAACTCTCTGTGGGAGATTTCTCGACTGCGGATGCTTTGTTAGCATTTATTTACCTTATCAGAGATCCTCATACTTTATGCTTTGTTGAAAGAAAAATAAAGAGCATATTTTAAAAGCTTACTGTCAGACCCCATCACGACTGTCAGACACCATCACGATATACTCTGAATCAGTTATTTCGAGATGAGGCACCAAAATCTACATTTTCTCAGGCTTTACCAGCAGGTCTTACGTAATTCATCTAGGAATATCCTACTGCACAACTGAAAAAATGTGGCTTCAGGGTTAATTAATCCCAAAGCCTTGCATTCCCAGAATGGAGCATTTGTGAACGCTGCTGGTCTCTGCTTTAGTTGATCCCGAATGAAGCAATACTCAGTCTGCTGTCTAATGTCTTATCCTCCTGGGGAAACAAGAGAACAAACAAACAAATGCATACACAGGGAGAACTGTTTGAAATAATTGTGTAATGGGACAGCTCCAAACACGCCTAAGGGAGGCAGAAGTGGTCTTGAGAATTCTTGGATTCAGAAATGGTCCTGAATGGAGAAAGAGGGAGGGCATAGCAGCATACTGGGAACAGTGGGAACATGTGCTTTTGGTTGCTGGTTCTTCTTTGCATGTGAATTTCTATGTTTACACAGGACTTGGGGTGTATAGAAGGAGAGTCCCCTTGGGCATCTATTGTTCTGTGTTCAGCTAAGTTCAGGCAAGAATCAGTAAACATGGCAAGGCATTATGGATAGTAAGGAAGAATGCATTTACAATAGAAAATTCTATAACAAAATTATTGTCTTTCTCTTGAGGCTTCTGGAGATTGTCCTACTGAGAGAGATTTCAGAGTCAGGTATAAGATGTGTGTTTCCTTTTTTTAAGACCACAAGGACTAGAAGGCTCCAAAAGCAGAAGAATAATGAAATAAACTTAGGCAAAGCAGTAGTTCAAAGTACAGACTGATATCCAAATGTTGCAAAGACCAAAAAGCCAAAGGCGGGTTTTAGGATCAAGGTGTAGAGAAAGGAAGCCACAAAAGAGGGAGAGGAGAGCAACTAACTACTCATGAACTGAGCACAGTATGGATGAGACAAGGCTATTACTGAGAAATTGGAATGTCACTTACTAATATGTAGAATGAAATAGAATGTGTGGTGGGTTTAAATGCCTCAAGGTGGGCCAAAACTATTAGCCTTTTAGAGCATGATTAAGTGTGCTACTTTTCAGTGGATTACTGTGGTTACATCATGTGCAGTTCAATTCAGTGGTTGGTGTACTAAGCAGCAGGGTGCCTATACTGAAAGTTTCTGGTCTACGTTCTGTCTGCATTCTTGTTTAAACCTGCCACTGGTGTTGTATTTGTTCTAAGCAAGTGCGTCAGTTTCTATCAGTAGTTGGTCATCTGTTTGCCCAATGGAGTCATTAAGATTTAGAGGAAAGACATGGACTCTGGAGTTAGGTTGTCCTGGGACCTTCAGTTACTCCCCCTTAGTCCATTTTCTATATAAATGAGATAGTTGTATGTATCCTCTAAGGGTTAAATGAAAGAGCAGATGTGCCAGTGTTATGAATACTCCAGGTATTTGGAAAATATTAATTGCATTCTCCTTTTACTCTCTGATATTCCACAGCTTCATAAAATTTGACCCTTATGATTTTCTCTATGCTCTTATTCACTTGAGACTTTTGATTAGTTACCTTGTCAACCACTATGTGGTTGATTTAAGGTATGTAAAACAAGCATTCATCTATTCTACACCGTATTTCTACTCCAGCCACATCTTTGTTATATTAAGTGATCTTTGAAGCAGTTCTAATGGGGTTTGATCCCTTGGGTCAGGAAAGAACCTGCTGCTGATGTCTCCTGTGCTCATGTGTCCCAGGATTTTTGACTGTCTATTGAAGTGGGCAGCAGCAGCTAGAACACCTGGCCTGTCTCCCCTTAGGTAAGGAATGGCCTCATTTGTTTAGGTGAGAATTTGCAACTATTCTGGTATAATCTTCAGTTGAAGTGAAGTGGAGGGAAAGTCGCTCCGTCACGTCCCACTGTTTGCAACCCCATGGACTATACAGTCCATGGAATTATCCAGGCCAGAATACTGGAGTGGGTAGCCTTTCCCTTCTCCAGGGTATCTTCCCAACCCAGGGATCGAACCCAGGTCTCTCACATTGCAGGCGGATTCTTTATCAACTGAGCCAAAGGAGTGTAATCTTACAGGCTAATTAATAAAAAGAAAACATGTAATCAAATTCCAGAAAAGTAAGTCAACTCTATCAGTTATTTTGAAAAAAGTAAATCTAGAAAAGCAACACTGAGCCCCTCCCCGATGGACACTTTTCTATTTCCTGAAAGTAGAAACACATTTGACACCGGATTCAGATAATCTGTGTGACTCTTGCTCATGCCACTGAAGATTTGTGTGACGTTTGTGACATGAAGCAGGACAGTAAGTTGTGATGTTTGCTTCCTTATGGGCGAATAGAGGATGTAAAATGCTTTTAACTGGTTTCTTGGAAGAGCTGAATTGGATTTTAATTGTAATGCCCCTAAGACAAAGCTTGCTTGCAATAAGTGCTAGTCCCATTCTCTCTCCTATTATTTTGCAAGTTGAGTTCATTTCTTTTATGGACATGGTGTTTCCATCTTTCTTTAAACTCGTGCTGTACATGTGGGACAACAACCCAGTAGCTAGCAAAGGATATGGCTTCAAAAGGGAAGTAGTAATATGCATTGCTCTGCATGGCCGTGACATTGCTGGGCACTAGTGCTCACATCAGTTGCTGACTTGAAGCCATTCTCCTTGGCTGGCTGGCTCCATGCATGAGCTAGCACTGAGTGTGGCATCTTTCACCAGACCTCAGGCCGCAAGGAATTGGTAATGGGAAATACCATCTTTGCTAGCTGTGTATGGAAAATCATGCTTATTTCATAAGTAAAGGGAACTAAGCACAACTATCAAATATTTGCTTAGTATCTGATTGGCTCCAAATTGGTAAATATCAGCAAGAATATATGTTAGAATACATATATAGTATATTTGATTTCTTCTTTAAGCCTGAGGGTCTTCAGAGTGCTTAGCTGTAAACTGTGATTATCAAGGCTCATGTGTTCTCCCAAGAGTTTTGTAAGAAATAAATGAATAATATACATGAGAAAGAGCCACAGATGCTTGTATGGTGGCTTCAACATCACCTTAAAACACCAGTGGTTTTATTACTGGTGTTATTAATTTTGATTCACATAGGAATTTTTTTCTTTGATGTTCAGTTGACATTTACCTTGAAAATATCTCTTATTAGTTTGATGTGTCCTGTGAGCTAATCACTTCATTAATTCTGCTTTGGTACTATAGCCAACTCCAGCTGAAATAATTTGGCACATGCAGTTCATTTCCACTAGTGTAGTCTTTCAAGGATAGGATGGAAATGTCTAGAGCAAACCTGGAAGAATCCCAGAGCATGACTCTGAATACACATCAAGAGGTGTCTTGTTCATATTCTTTTGTGGGCATCCCTCTCCATGGGCCACTGAGACACATAAACAGGAACGATGTTTAATGAGTTTAATGAGTTAGGTAACTTTTAAGGCCTATAAACCATATACAACTTGAATACGGCTAGCCAGTGTGTCACTGAAGTGGGCAAGGTGTTAAAATCATATTTGCTGAGAATGGACACTTGAAATTATTTTACAACTGGGTTAAGCGCCTCAAGTCTTGACACAAGGCAGATATCAAACTATGATAGAACCTAGGAAAATACTTCTTCAGTGTTAACCATCAATGCAAATATTTAAAGTATAGTGCTGTTTCTATCAAGAGAATGCAGAGATAAAAAGACTAACAAGGGGTTACATAACCTTCCTATTTCCAGATCCTACTAAAATCCAGCTCCAGAGTTGGAATTGTTTGTGTGTGTGTGTGCTCAGTTGCTCACTTGTGTCCAAAGCTTTATAACGCCATGGACTGCAGTCTCCCAGGTTACTCTGTCCATGGAATTTTCCAGGCAAGAATACTCGAGTGAGTTGCCATTTCCTACTCCAGGGGGTCTTCTAGACCCAGGAATTGAACCCTGCATCTCCTTGTCTCTTGCATCTCCTACACTGACAGGCACCTGGGAGGCCCGGAATTGTTTATAAAGAACTCTATATTTCAGGATATATCCTACTCAAATGCATTCAGTGCGTCTGGAATTTTATCCTGGAAATCCACTGCAAGCAATATCCATGTTACTTGTCTCGATTCCTGAATTCTAATTTCTCCTCTCTAGAAGGCGAGCTGGTGAGCATCACGCAGAAGGTTCACAGGGCTTAGCTGTTCAAGAAGTGTGGATTGAAGTTCAGATTTCATGTACAATCTGGGTGACAAGCTGTAAAGACATGTTTTCTGCCTGAAACACTTTAGAACAGTCCTTTGCCATAAGACTCTCCTCCATAGCTTGTGCCTTATATTTTATGGGGAGATGTCAGGTATATGTAGGTGAAGGCAGTGGCACCCCACTCTAGTACTCTTGCCTGGCAAATCCCATTGGTGAGGGAGCCTGGTAGGCTGCGTTCCATGGGGTCGCTGGGGGTCAGACACGACTGAGCGACTTCACTTTCACTTTTCACTTTTATGCATTGGAGAAGGAAATGGCAACCCACTCCAGTGTTCTTGCCTGGAGAATTCCAGGGATGCAGGGGACTGGTGGGCTGCCGTCTGTGGGGTCCCGTGGAGTTGGACACCACTGAAGCGACTTAGCAGCAGCAGCAGGTATATGTTGGGTATATGCTCTATTTATCTCAGTTCTTAAAATTCCTCAGTGGATAGCAGAGAAATCCAGTGACAATACTGACCATAATATACCTTACTAATGCACACAGATACACAGTAGTAACTTCTTTAGTGTTGGTACTTGGCATACAGGAGGAGGTGGAAGACAGGGAATGGGGAGAGAGTAACTCATAACCTATCTGGATTAAGCTGTTTATGACCTGACTGACTGTTAGCCCAGGCTGCTTGCAAAGAGTTGTTTCTGATCCCCACTACAGGCCCTGGGATGTGGTTTACACAGCTGGCCGAAAGAGTGGAGGTTTCTCTAATAAAGAGTGAAGCCTGGTGACAGAAGCTGACAAAAGTGAGGAGACTTTCTGGCCCCAGTTATCTATAGAAGGGAAAAACAGAATAATAGTTACTGCTTATGGGAGTTCTGCTATCCACACTTTCATGCACATGAGTGTCAGACCACTGTCCTAAGTTCCTGATACATTTCCAGGCTTTCTCAGCATTCTTTAGGAATCAGGCAGGACCAGTTTGTAGGTTGAAGGTCCTCAGTGTTTGTATCAGACCAAATTGGCGTAAGTAGACACCAAGAATCACTTATAAATAATTAACATATGCTGAATACTGACCATTCTTTCCCAACAGTCATATGGAAAAGGTATTACTATTGTCCTTATTTTATAGATGCAAAATCTGTGATTTGTCTGAGTGGCTGTAAGTGGTGCAGCTTGCATTTAGCTCACTTTGATTTCCTCTGGGATCCTTAAAGGCCTGAATCAGGCTTGATATACGTTGCCTCTGCAATGTGGTAAGTAGGGGCATCTGAAAGTAAAAAAAGTAGCTACTTTCCTAGATCCATTAGATTAAGTTGACCTCTGGACTCTAGAATCTTGACTATAAGAGGGAAATCAGAGAAACATGGCCAGGCCATTTACCTGTAATGTTATCTATGATATCTGTGGAATTCTTTGGTTTAGCATCTTAAAGATACAAACACAGATCAATTGAGAATATTCAATTCCATCCTTTTAATGAGGACAGTAGTTTACTACCCTGCTATCTTTAACTGAATATATACCGCACCCAAAAATATTACATGAATGGCAATCGTTAAGTCCTTCTGATGAAAACTAATCAACTGAAGAAGTCTTGCCCCAGCCTGTGGTACAGGACTATCTTTGCCTCTGCCAGCTAGCCTCAGGGAGGCCCTTCAGAGCACCCCAGATCTTTTGTATAGGGATACCCACTTTTGAACTCAGTATTCACCAGTAATCATGCATGTACCAACATTCTGACCTCTTTTTAGAGACATCACTAATTTATTTCTGTGGGTGCTCTTCCAAGTGGCTCTATAAGATGGTGGCTGCAGACTTCATTAGCTCAGCCTTCAGAACTGCTTCTTGAATTCAGTAGTTACATTTTCTGGACTTCCGCCATGGTTCAGTGGTTAAGACTTTACCTTCCAGTACAGGGGCTGTGGGTTCAATCTGGGTTGGGGAGCTAAGATCAGATATGACTCCCCAGCCAAAAAAACAAAACCTAAGACAAGCAACATTGTAACAAATTCAATAAAGACTTAAAAAAATCTTTAAAAATAATAGTTATTCATTCTCAATTTTATGTCACTTTTACTCAAACAAGTTTTGCCTATATTCATGTTTTTTAATGGGCCCTCTGACAAATGTCCTATGAAAAGGAAAATAATTTTAAAAGAAGTTTCATGAGGCTCTGAATTCAATTAACAAGTTCTTATCCTCACTGGCAGGTACTCTTAGAGTGCATTCATTTTTCTTGGGCTCCTTATCCACTTTTATGGTTATACTGTGCTCCTTATACTATGTTGTGATAAGATTTTCTCCTGTAGGATCCTGGAATTATTGACTGTTCCAAGTAAGAAGTCCCTTTGAGTTTATCTGAGTCAAAATTATGACTGATATTTGAACCTTTTCTGATTTTGGCTGACACTTTCAATATCAGGAAGTTTACTCCTAATTATTCTACCTGCTGTTTAATCTGGGGCATTTAAAAGGTTTTGACTAAAAGGCCTATACCATAAAATGAAATACCCTGCCTTATGATTTCTACCCTGTTTTTTTCCTGGTTGGTCTCTTTGCACCTAGAAAAGTGGTTCTCAAATGTTTATATGCATCAGAATCACCTGGAGGGTAAAACAAATTACTGTCCTCTAGAATTTATCATTTTCTATAAATCTGGGGAGAGATCTGAAACTTTGCATTTCTAACACATTCCTGTATTATTTTGATGTTGGTAATTCTCATTTTGAGACTCTGATCTGAATATGTCTTCTTTTCATTTTCTAAAGCCTTTAAGCCCCTCCCCAACAAAATAAGTTTTTTGTCTCCCAGCTAAATAACCCCAGTTCTTTCTTTTGAGGCTCTGATTTGTCAACCATGTCACCATGAACTTCCCTGCCTTACCTGTCAGTCATTGAACTTTAGGGGGCCAAATAGACACCATCAGTGAGTGAAGCCGTCAGAGGTGGCCATAGGATGGTTCAAGTAGGTAACAACTCTTGACTTGTTACACAACTGAGCAGGCCTGACCTAAAGCGTCTGCATGCCATTTTTTCCAAGCATCAGATCTACTTAATAAAATCTGCTTTCCAGCTGAATTTGACCCAGGGAATAAT
This sequence comes from Neotragus pygmaeus, assembly GCA_006410875.1. Lineage (NCBI taxonomy): Eukaryota > Metazoa > Chordata > Mammalia > Artiodactyla > Bovidae > Neotragus > Neotragus pygmaeus. The sequence goes on along the minus strand of SJYV01047685.1, from coordinate 1,047,532 downwards.
ACTTTGGGGCCTGAAGGCATAGTAATTAAAATGGAGCCTGAAATCAGAATGTGTTATGTAAGTCAGATATCAAGTTACTGTCCAGAGTTGTCTGATGCTTTTCATACATGAAACCAATTCTTAAAATAACTTTTAGTACATTAAAAATAATTTTTAAGGAGTTACCTAGCTTCTTAGTTATGAGATCAATATGTATCTCATGCTGATACCATCATGAGATAAATAAGAGAGTTAAAAAGCAAATATAATTGATGAGCTGGGCCATCCTAACTTTGCTTGTTGCCACTATTTAAAATTCAATTACTGTATTATGTTTCCAGATGTTGATTTTAGACATTTTATCATATCCTTTATTGCTAAAAAGTGTTTTCTATGTATTTATAATATAGGTTATTTATGTTTCTTGGATGTAGAAAAATCCATTAAAATGAAGCAAATATTTTTGAAACCTAACCAGATTTTTGTCTTTGTTTTCCCAGAAAGTTTCTCCATAGAAATGTGTGGCCAGGAGTTGAGCCTAATACTTTCTGAATAAGATATTAACAGTATTGTAGTGTATGCTGGGAATTTAGAAAGGTAATTTATTCCTAAAGCTTCTTAGGGAAATGTCAGTTTAATAAGTAGGCTACGTGCTTCTGCAGGGTTTTGTGGCTTGTTATACACACTGTTTCAGTCCACAGTCCAGTTCTGGCCTTTCCGTTAATTTTACCTTGTCTCTAGTTTGATTTTTGTTGTCCTGGGATAAATGTAGAATGGGATAGAATTAGCAGATCTCTAACTACAGTCCTTAATTGTGGCAAAATTCATTCTGGATCAACTTTTCCAGGAGTCTGACAAGGTGTGACTCTCCTGCAGTATGGTCAGGGCTGAACTTCAGCTCAAGAGTACCTGTCCTTCTGTACTCCCTTCTGTTCCCACCAATATGACCCCTCCTTTGGTGACTCTCACACTTTAAAAGCACCCAGGACCCTTTTCCAGTAAGTGTTCAGATGGGGCAGTGGCTGGGCCACTGTGGGCTGGAAGATGTTTTAGATATCATCCCTTGGCAGGAGGTGAAGACTTGAGAGTACCCAGAAGCTAGCAGGTGATACAAATGTGTGTGTGTGTGGCTGGTGGGATACTCCTGCCATGCTGAGAGGAGGCAGGCTGCACTGGTGAGGGGGGCGTTCTCTGATTTCTGAAGAGGCCCTCAGAATCTAGACTGTTTTTCATTTGCTTTTAAAGTTGAATCTCCTGATTGTCAAAAACTTGCTTATTAAAAACAAGACCCAGACCCTGTAGCCTAAAACACGCAAATCTACCAATAAAGTCTATGAGCTGATAGGAATGGACATCACGCACCCCAGAGCAGAGGGCACCTGAATACTCCATTTTTGCAAAACAGTTAAGTACCCATCTTTCATCTGTTTCTGATAATGACCAGAGCTATCCATGCCCGAGTATTAAGTATTACATGCCAAATTTCACAAAATACTTTTTCTAAACCCAGAAACTTTTCTGTTTATCACTGTGTATATAAAAATGATAATACATAAAGAGAAAGATTTAAAAAAACTACTGATGTTTTGAAGTAGTTCTATTTTAGAAGAGAATCTTGACAAAACCTGAGCCTTGTTAGAAAAAAAATGATAAAGCAATAATTTACAGAAAAACTAGATGGGATTTTCAGTCACCTTGTGCAAAACACAGAACAAATGTATGCTGAGGATCAGAAATTTGTGGTACTCAAAAAGCAAACAGATCAAACCAAAGCACAAAACAAATGCACAAACCCATCTCAGCCAAGCGATTAAGCTACAGAGGCATGGAAAAGAGAAATGGCTGAGGAAAGAGGGCAATAAGCTGGAACCTTGCACAGGCTGATTGTCACTCAGCCTTGTAAGGGGTTCTGCAGTACAGTCATATTACCTGACACATGGAAGTCCTTGTCTGCTGGAACTGAAATAACACATGTGCTATACTGTGCAGTCGCTCAGTTGTATCTGACTCTTTGTGACCCCAGGTATTGTAAACCACCAGCCTTCTCTGCCCATGGACGTTTTCAGGCAGGAAAACTGGAGTGGGTTGCCATTTCCTTGTCTAGGGGATCTTTCCGACCCAGTGATCAAACCCCCATCTCCTGCATTTCCTGCACTGGCAAGTGGATTCTTAACCACTGAGCCATAAGGATCAGTTAGAAAAAGCCTGCAGGTGTGATGATTGGAAAGTATTTATTTTGTTTTATTATTTTTATTATTATTATTTTTAATGATTGAAGAATGGCTGCTTACTTCTCCTCTTTGGAACCTTATACAGAGGAAAGCCTAGCAGAGCACACAGGGATCAAGAAGATCAGATGGAAGATAGTTCGACGTTTTCTTATTGATTTTTTTCTAGATGATCTATCCATTGTTGAAACTGGGGTCTTGAAGTCCTGGAGAATCCCAGGGATGGGGAGCCTGGTGGGCTGCCATCTGTGGGGTCACACAGAGTCGGACACGACTGAAGTGAGTTAGCAGCAGCAGCAGTAATGCTGTATACTTGTCTGTTTCTTCTTTCATATCTCTCAGTATTTGCTTAATATACTTAGGTGCTCCAATGTTGGGTGCATACATATTTCTGGTTATTATGTCTTCTTGATGAATTTTCCCTGTTATTATCATATAATGATCATCCTTGTCTCTTGTTACAGTCTTTGCCTTAAGGTCTTTTCTTGTTTGATAATAATGTAGCTACCCTGCTTTCTTTTGGTTAATACTGGCATGGAACACCTTATGCATTCTTTTATGTTGAACCTATGTGTGTGCTTAAAGCTGAAATGAGTTTCTTGTCAGCAGCATATAATTTGCATCTGTAAAAAAAAATCCATCCAATAGTTACTTTTAATTGGAGAATTTAATTCATTTACATTTAGAGTAATTATTGATGGGTAAACATTAGTAAATGCTTGATGTATTCCTCTGCGGATGATCTCTATTACATTTTGCGTTTTATTTATCTTGTTCTTCAGCTCCATAATTTCTGTTTTATTCTTCTTTTATGGTTTCTATATCTTTGTATACTTCTCATTTTAGCCCTGTATCATGTCCCCGATTTTGTTAAATTATCTTTCTATGGGTTTTGTTGTTTTGTTTTATGGTTTTGTAGATCTCGGAGCTTCCTTGTAAAAGCTGTTTGAGTTATTTACCAGGTAAATTTCAGATTCCATGTCTTTGGGGTTAGTTACTGAAAGATATTTATGATCCTTTGTTAGTGTCAAGTTTTCTTGCTTTTCGTGTTCCTTGAAGTCTTGCATTGCTATCTTCATGTTTGAAATAGCAGTCACCTCCTCTAGTCACTAATGACTGACTCGAAGGGAGAAACACCTTTTGTCAGGCATGGTAGTGACCTATGGATGCTCTTGTTTCATACTTCTTGCTCCCTCTTGGGGCCGAATTCTTTTTTTAAAAAAATATTTATTTAATTTAATTGGAGGCTAATTACTTTACAGTATTGTAGTGGGTTTTGCCATACATTGACATGAATCAGTCATGCGTGTACATGTGTGCCCCATTCTGAACCCCCCTCNTTCTGACCTCTTTTTAGAGACATCACTAATTTATTTCTGTGGGTGCTCTTCCAAGTGGCTCTATAAGATGGTGGCTGCAGACTTCATTAGCTCAGCCTTCGGAACTGCTTCTTGAATTCAGTAGTTACATTTTCTGGACTTCCGCCATGGTTCAGTGGTTAAGACTTTACCTTCCAGTACAGGGGCTGTGGGTTCAATCTGGGTTGGGGAGCTAAGATCAGATATGACTCCCCAGCCAAAAAAACAAAACCTAAGACAAGCAACATTGTAACAAATTCAATAAAGACTTAAAAAAATCTTTAAAAATAATAGTTATTCATTCTCAATTTTATGTCACTTTTACTCAAACAAGTTTTGCCTATATTCATGTTTTTTAATGGGCCCTCTGACAAATGTCCTATGAAAAGGAAAATAATTTTAAAAGAAGTTTCATGAGGCTCTGAATTCAATTAACAAGTTCTTATCCTCACTGGCAGGTACTCTTAGAGTGCATTCATTTTTCTTGGGCTCCTTATCCACTTTTATGGTTATACTGTGCTCCTTATACTATGTTGTGATAAGATTTTCTCCTGTAGGATCCTGGAATTATTGACTGTTCCAAGTAAGAAGTCCCTTTGAGTTTATCTGAGTCAAAATTATGACTGATATTTGAACCTTTTCTGATTTTGGCTGACACTTTCAATATCAGGAAGTTTACTCCTAATTATTCTACCTGCTGTTTAATCTGGGGCATTTAAAAGGTTTTGACTAAAAGGCCTATACCATAAAATGAAATACCCTGCCTTATGATTTCTACCCTGTTTTTTTCCTGGTTGGTCTCTTTGCACCTAGAAAAGTGGTTCTCAAATGTTTATATGCATCAGAATCACCTGGAGGGTAAAACAAATTACTGTCCTCTAGAATTTATCATTTTCTATAAATCTGGGGAGAGATCTGAAACTTTGCATTTCTAACACATTCCTGTATTATTTTGATGTTGGTAATTCTCATTTTGAGACTCTGATCTGAATATGTCTTCTTTTCATTTTCTAAAGCCTTTAAGCCCCTCCCCAACAAAATAAGTTTTTTGTCTCCCAGCTAAATAACCCCAGTTCTTTCTTTTGAGGCTCTGATTTGTCAACCATGTCACCATGAACTTCCCTGCCTTACCTGTCAGTCATTGAACTTTAGGGGGCCAAATAGACACCATCAGTGAGTGAAGCCGTCAGAGGTGGCCATAGGATGGTTCAAGTAGGTAACAACTCTTGACTTGTTACACAACTGAGCAGGCCTGACCTAAAGCGTCTGCATGCCATTTTTTCCAAGCATCAGATCTACTTAATAAAATCTGCTTTCCAGCTGAATTTGACCCAGGGAATAATACTTTGGGGCCTGAAGGCATAGTAATTAAAATGGAGCCTGAAATCAGAATGTGTTATGTAAGTCAGATATCAAGTTACTGTCCAGAGTTGTCTGATGCTTTTCATACATGAAACCAATTCTTAAAATAACTTTTAGTACATTAAAAATAATTTTTAAGGAGTTACCTAGCTTCTTAGTTATGAGATCAATATGTATCTCATGCTGATACCATCATGAGATAAATAAGAGAGTTAAAAAGCAAATATAATTGATGAGCTGGGCCATCCTAACTTTGCTTGTTGCCACTATTTAAAATTCAATTACTGTATTATGTTTCCAGATGTTGATTTTAGACATTTTATCATATCCTTTATTGCTAAAAAGTGTTTTCTATGTATTTATAATATAGGTTATTTATGTTTCTTGGATGTAGAAAAATCCATTAAAATGAAGCAAATATTTTTGAAACCTAACCAGATTTTTGTCTTTGTTTTCCCAGAAAGTTTCTCCATAGAAATGTGTGGCCAGGAGTTGAGCCTAATACTTTCTGAATAAGATATTAACAGTATTGTAGTGTATGCTGGGAATTTAGAAAGGTAATTTATTCCTAAAGCTTCTTAGGGAAATGTCAGTTTAATAAGTAGGCTACGTGCTTCTGCAGGGTTTTGTGGCTTGTTATACACACTGTTTCAGTCCACAGTCCAGTTCTGGCCTTTCCGTTAATTTTACCTTGTCTCTAGTTTGATTTTTGTTGTCCTGGGATAAATGTAGAATGGGATAGAATTAGCAGATCTCTAACTACAGTCCTTAATTGTGGCAAAATTCATTCTGGATCAACTTTTCCAGGAGTCTGACAAGGTGTGACTCTCCTGCAGTATGGTCAGGGCTGAACTTCAGCTCAAGAGTACCTGTCCTTCTGTACTCCCTTCTGTTCCCACCAATATGACCCCTCCTTTGGTGACTCTCACACTTTAAAAGCACCCAGGACCCTTTTCCAGTAAGTGTTCAGATGGGGCAGTGGCTGGGCCACTGTGGGCTGGAAGATGTTTTAGATATCATCCCTTGGCAGGAGGTGAAGACTTGAGAGTACCCAGAAGCTAGCAGGTGATACAAATGTGTGTGTGTGTGGCTGGTGGGATACTCCTGCCATGCTGAGAGGAGGCAGGCTGCACTGGTGAGGGGGGCGTTCTCTGATTTCTGAAGAGGCCCTCAGAATCTAGACTGTTTTTCATTTGCTTTTAAAGTTGAATCTCCTGATTGTCAAAAACTTGCTTATTAAAAACAAGACCCAGACCCTGTAGCCTAAAACACGCAAATCTACCAATAAAGTCTATGAGCTGATAGGAATGGACATCACGCACCCCAGAGCAGAGGGCACCTGAATACTCCATTTTTGCAAAACAGTTAAGTACCCATCTTTCATCTGTTTCTGATAATGACCAGAGCTATCCATGCCCGAGTATTAAGTATTACATGCCAAATTTCACAAAATACTTTTTCTAAACCCAGAAACTTTTCTGTTTATCACTGTGTATATAAAAATGATAATACATAAAGAGAAAGATTTAAAAAAACTACTGATGTTTTGAAGTAGTTCTATTTTAGAAGAGAATCTTGACAAAACCTGAGCCTTGTTAGAAAAAAAATGATAAAGCAATAATTTACAGAAAAACTAGATGGGATTTTCAGTCACCTTGTGCAAAACACAGAACAAATGTATGCTGAGGATCAGAAATTTGTGGTACTCAAAAAGCAAACAGATCAAACCAAAGCACAAAACAAATGCACAAACCCATCTCAGCCAAGCGATTAAGCTACAGAGGCATGGAAAAGAGAAATGGCTGAGGAAAGAGGGCAATAAGCTGGAACCTTGCACAGGCTGATTGTCACTCAGCCTTGTAAGGGGTTCTGCAGTACAGTCATATTACCTGACACATGGAAGTCCTTGTCTGCTGGAACTGAAATAACACATGTGCTATACTGTGCAGTCGCTCAGTTGTATCTGACTCTTTGTGACCCCAGGTATTGTAAACCACCAGCCTTCTCTGCCCATGGACGTTTTCAGGCAGGAAAACTGGAGTGGGTTGCCATTTCCTTGTCTAGGGGATCTTTCCGACCCAGTGATCAAACCCCCATCTCCTGCATTTCCTGCACTGGCAAGTGGATTCTTAACCACTGAGCCATAAGGATCAGTTAGAAAAAGCCTGCAGGTGTGATGATTGGAAAGTATTTATTTTGTTTTATTATTTTTATTATTATTATTTTTAATGATTGAAGAATGGCTGCTTACTTCTCCTCTTTGGAACCTTATACAGAGGAAAGCCTAGCAGAGCACACAGGGATCAAGAAGATCAGATGGAAGATAGTTCGACGTTTTCTTATTGATTTTTTTCTAGATGATCTATCCATTGTTGAAACTGGGGTCTTGAAGTCCTGGAGAATCCCAGGGATGGGGAGCCTGGTGGGCTGCCATCTGTGGGGTCACACAGAGTCGGACACGACTGAAGTGAGTTAGCAGCAGCAGCAGTAATGCTGTATACTTGTCTGTTTCTTCTTTCATATCTCTCAGTATTTGCTTAATATACTTAGGTGCTCCAATGTTGGGTGCATACATATTTCTGGTTATTATGTCTTCTTGATGAATTTTCCCTGTTATTATCATATAATGATCATCCTTGTCTCTTGTTACAGTCTTTGCCTTAAGGTCTTTTCTTGTTTGATAATAATGTAGCTACCCTGCTTTCTTTTGGTTAATACTGGCATGGAACACCTTATGCATTCTTTTATGTTGAACCTATGTGTGTGCTTAAAGCTGAAATGAGTTTCTTGTCAGCAGCATATAATTTGCATCTGTAAAAAAAAATCCATCCAATAGTTACTTTTAATTGGAGAATTTAATTCATTTACATTTAGAGTAATTATTGATGGGTAAACATTAGTAAATGCTTGATGTATTCCTCTGCGGATGATCTCTATTACATTTTGCGTTTTATTTATCTTGTTCTTCAGCTCCATAATTTCTGTTTTATTCTTCTTTTATGGTTTCTATATCTTTGTATACTTCTCATTTTAGCCCTGTATCATGTCCCCGATTTTGTTAAATTATCTTTCTATGGGTTTTGTTGTTTTGTTTTATGGTTTTGTAGATCTCGGAGCTTCCTTGTAAAAGCTGTTTGAGTTATTTACCAGGTAAATTTCAGATTCCATGTCTTTGGGGTTAGTTACTGAAAGATATTTATGATCCTTTGTTAGTGTCAAGTTTTCTTGCTTTTCGTGTTCCTTGAAGTCTTGCATTGCTATCTTCATGTTTGAAATAGCAGTCACCTCCTCTAGTCACTAATGACTGACTCGAAGGGAGAAACACCTTTTGTCAGGCATGGTAGTGACCTATGGATGCTCTTGTTTCATACTTCTTGCTCCCTCTTGGGGCCGAATTCTTTTTTTAAAAAAATATTTATTTAATTTAATTGGAGGCTAATTACTTTACAGTATTGTAGTGGGTTTTGCCATACATTGACATGAATCAGTCATGCGTGTACATGTGTGCCCCATTCTGAACCCCCCTCCCACCTCCCTCCCCATCCCATCCCTCAGGGTTGTCCCAGCACACCGGCCCTGAGTGCCCTGTCTCATACATCGAACGTGGACTGGCGATCTACTTACATACGGTAACATGGATGTTTCAATGCTGTTCTCTCAAATCATCCCACCCTCACCTTCTCCCACAGAGTCCAAAAGTCTGTTCTTTATATGTGTGTCTCTTTTGCTGTCTCGCATATAGGGTCATTGTTACCATCTTTCTAAATTCCACCTATATGCAATAATATACTGTATTGGTGTTTTTCTTTCTGACTTACTTCACTCTGTATGATAGGCTCCAGTTTCATCCACCTCATTAGAACTGATTTTAATGTGTTCTTTTTAATAGCTGAATAATATTCAATTGTGCATATGTACCACCTTTCTTATCCATTCGTCTGCTGATGGACATCTAGGTTGCTTCCATGTCCTGGCTATTATAAACAGTGCTGTGATGAACATTGGGGTACACGTGTCTCTTTCAATTCTGGTTTCCTTGGTGCGTATGCCCAGCAGCGGGATTGCTGGGTCGTATGGCAGTTCTATTTCCACTTTTTAAAGGAATCTCCACAATATTCTCCATAGTGGCTATACTAGTTTGCATTCCCACCAACAGTGTAAGAGGGTTCCCTTTTCTCCACACCTTCTCCAGCATTTATTGTTTGTAGACTTTTTGATAGCAGCCATTCTGACTGGTGTGAGATGGTACCTCATTGTGGGTTTGATTTGCATTTCTCTGAAAATGAGTGATGTTGAACAACTTTTCATGTGCTTGTTAGCCATCTGTATGTCTTCTTTGGAGAAATGTCTGTTTAGTTTTTTGGCCCATTTTTTGATTGGGTCATTTATTTTTCTGGAATTGAGCTGCTTGTATATTTTTGAAATTCTTTGTCAGTTGCTTCGTTTGTTATTTTCCCCCTTTTGGAAGGCTGTCTTTTCACCTTGTTTATAGTTTCCTTCATTGTGGAAAAGCTTTTAAGTTTAACTAGGTCCCATTAGCTTTTTTTGCTTTTATTTCCATTACTCTGGGAGGTGGGTATAGAGGATCCTACTGTGATTTATGTTAGAGAGTGTTTTGCCTATGTTTTCCTCTTGGAGTTTTATAGTTTCTGGTCTCACGTTTAGATCTTTAATCCATTTTGAGTTTATTTTTGTGTATGGTGTTTAGTTTCAGTCTTTTACAAGTGGTTGACCAGTTTTCCCAGCACCACTTGTTAAAGAGATTGTCTTTTCGTCATTGTGTATTCTTGCCTTCTTTGCCAAAGATACAGTGTCCATAGGTGTGTGGATTTATCTCTGGGCTTTCTATTTTGTTCCATTGATCTATATTTCTGTCTTTGTGCCAGTACCATATTGTCTTGATGACCATAGCTTTGCAGTATAGTATGATGTTAGGCAGGTTGATTCCTCCAGTTCCATTCTTCTTTCTCAGGATTGCTTTGGCTCTTCACAGTTTTTTGTATATCCATACAAATTGTGAAATTAGTTGTTCTAGTTCTGTGAAAAATACTGTTGGTAACTTGATAGGGATTGCATTGAATCTATAGATTGCTTTGGGTAGTATACTCATTTTCACTATATTAATTCTTCTGATCCATGATCATGGTATATTTCTCCATCTATTTGTGTCATGTTTGATTTCTTTCATCAATGTTTTATAGTTTTCTATATGTAGGTCTTTTGTTTCTTTAAGTAGATTTTTTCCCTTAAGTATTTTACTCTTTTTGTCACAATTGTGAATGGAATTGCTTTCTTAATTTCTCTTTCTGTTTTCTCATTGTTAGTGTATAGGAATGCAAGGGGTTTCTGTGTATTAATTTTATATCTTGCAACTTTACTATATTCCTTGATTAGATCTAATAATTTTCTGGTGGTTTCTTTAGGGTTTTCTTTGTAGAGGATCATGTCCTCTGTAAACAGTGAGAGTTTTACCTCTTCCTTTCCCATCTGGATTCCTTGTATTTCTTTTTCTTCTCTGATTTCTGTGGCCAAAGTTCCAAAACTATATTGAATAATAGTGGTGAGAGTGGGCACCCTTGTCTTGTTCCTGTGGCTGAATTCTTAAGCTTTTTTGCCTTCCATTAATCCTGCAATGAAGTAGATTGAGTGCTGATAGCCTCCCTTTTGGAGAAGGCAGTGGCAACCCACTCCAGTACTCTTGCCTGGAAAATCCCATGGACGGAGGAGGCTGGTAGGCTGCCATCTATGGGGTCGCACAGAGTTGGACAAGACTGAAGTGACTTAGCAGCAGCAGCCTCCCTTTTGCTTTCTGAAAGAAAGTGTTAAAGTTCAAGTTTGTGGTCTCTCCCTGACCTTCAGTTTGGGCTCATTTTCTATGCATACTCACTAGCTGTCTGCTGAAACTCCATCTCAGCACTGACAAGAGTGTGTATTTGTGGAGTTGTGTATTTGTGAGGCATGCAGAATGCTGGAGTGCCCATTGGCCAATTGGTGGGGTCTGTCGACAAGGTGTCTCTAGTGGCTGTTGGACAGGCTTCTTCATGGGGGGCACAATACCGTTACCAGGATCTGCATGACTTTAATGCCCACTGAGAGTCCTGTCTGCTGCTCTTCCAGGTTCTTCCCATCCCCCAGGAGTTCAGTACTGACATCGTATTTTGGATGAGGTGAGAGAGATGGCAGCATTCTACACAACTAGGGGAACTCAGGCACTCACTCACAGATTGTCACTTTCTTGAGCAAGAGGAATTTTAGGCTGAGGAAGATCTCTTTTGGCACTGAGCTGTGCTATCTTGTGAGAAGTGTGATATGGATAATGCTAAACTGTTCTTCATATGCATTCAGACTTTCTAGTGCATCTGAACTTGTATTTTGTGTGTGTGGGTGTGTGCTCCAGTGGTAGCTGAAACTTCTCTGTGGGACACTTCCCACAAAGGCTCTTTTATCCATGGGTGGTTATCTAAGACAGTGTTCTCCAGGGGCTCCTGGCTTGTGGCTGAGAAGGTTTATAGCTGGCTCAAAGGCCACTGCAGGATTCACAGCTGAAACAAAAGTCTCTATGCCTGACACCCAACATACAGGCGGGTGATACTCCTCCTTGGTTCCTTGGCATTTGGTGTTGGATCCCACAACTCCAACAGAGGTATTTTTGATTGTGGGTAATTGCTCAATCATTATTGTTGCGGGGGAATGAAACGTGGAATGTTTTATTTAGCCATCTTGCTGATGTCACTATTTCCTTTTAAAAATAAGTATAATATGTGACATATAACAGAAATTGCTCTTTGAGAAGGTGGATATTGCACTGATGAAATATCTGTAATCTCCTGTCTACTGTGCCATATATTAGTGTAATTATGAAGGAGACATAAGGAAGTGCCATAAGCACTCTCCACAGGGCCTCAGGCTTCTTAACCAGTTCTCACATGGCTGTGGTATAAATGCTCATGACAAACATATCATAATAAAGAGGGAATGGCTACTGCTAACATGTACCTGCTGATTTGGTGTCTTATTTATGACAGCACAGTGAGGCGTATAGTCAAAGACAGTGGAAGACAGAGACCATTCAGTAAAGCAGCATCCTCTGCTTTGTAGGCTGAGGCAGGCTGGGAATTTGTTTCAGCTTTGTTATGCAATTAATTCATTTAATAAAAGCAATATTGATTAGTGACCCAAGACTCTGTAGCCTTATTTATTATGTGTGGAAACATAAGCTTTTCATTTCCATAATTTGTATTTCATCCATTTATAAAAATAACAAAAGTTCAATATAGAACAGAGTATAGAAATGTGTGTATACAATGCCACAGAAGCCTCTCTCCTAACCTCAGCTGCTACCATGTCTTCACTTTTATGCTCTGAAACTAAGTGGTTATTTTCTGATTTACATGATAGTAACTGATGCTAAAGCTGAAGCTCTAATCCTTTGGTTACCTGATGTGAAGAGCCAATTCATTGGAAAAGACCCTGAAGCTTGGAAAGATTGAGGGCAGGAGGAGAAGGGAGTGACAGAGGATGAGATGGTTGGATGGTGTCACCGACTCATTGGACATGAGTCTGAGCTAACTCTGGGAAATAGTGAAGGACAGGAAAGCCTGGTGTGCTGCAGTCCATGGGATCACAAAGACTTGGCCATGACTTAGTGACTGAACGACAACAGTTGTTTAAGAGAGAAATATTTTTAAATACAGAACTATGGCAGAAATGATATAGCTCAGTGTTGAAACAGAGTTTTCTTTGCTTATAAGATTTGGCCGTTTCCATTTTTTGGCAGCTTAAAGAGGCTGATTTTCAATTTGTCCTCTTTATTACTGTGGACAGGAAATGTTTTTAGACAGTTTACCTTTCTGAATTCTCAAAAAGGAAACACAGTATTCATTCCTCACACTCCAATAGATTGTTTACACAATTTGTATTTATTTTTTCCCTCAAATATTCAGTATTAAGAGTAGATATACATGGATCCCATCCAGCATCAGCTCTGTTCACCAAATGGGTGTTATGTTCAAGTAACATTCCTCTAAGCCTCATCTTCCTTATCTAGAAACTGTAGAATAAAGTTCGCCTCCTCAGATAATGTGAGCCTATATGACCTGCCAATAATCGATACTTGGTAACTATTAGCCAGCTTCTTTTTCCCTTAATGTCAATATGACCTGTTAATTCAACCATTTTATTTGGCAGAGTGTCCTATTATTAATATGTATATCTCTTGGGAAAACATTTCCATAAAGACGTCTATAAAGAATAAACTTCCAGTGAATTTACAGAATTTATCCTCCCACAAACTTTACATCCCAAAGTGTCTTCCTGTTTGAAGGGTTTGAAAGAAGACACATGGAGTTTAAGATGATGTTGGTATGTTTGAGACACCTGATATTTTTATATTTTGCTACATTTTTAGTGTCTGTTAATAATATAGGTATGATCATCAGCATGGAACTGCAAGTATATCTAAGTTGGAACTATCAATTGTTATTAATATCTCATGGGAAGGAACTATTTTAGAACTTTGTAGTAGTTTATAGATGGCAATGGCACCCCACTCCAGTACTCTTGCCTGGAAAATCCCATGGGTGGGGGAGCCTGGTAGGCTGCAGTCCATGGAGTCACGAAGAGTTGGATAAAACTGAGCGACTTCACTTTCATGCATTAGAGAAGGATATGGCAACCCACTCCAGTGTTCTTGCCTGGAGAATCCCAGGGACTGGGGAGTCTGGCTGGCTGCAGTCCATGGGGTCGTGAAGAGTTGGACATGACTGAAGCGACTTAGCAGCAGCAGCATAGATGGCATTACCATGGAAACAGTGAGATTATATAGTTTTAATTTATTCCTTAATTTTCTCTAAACTACTGTGTCACTGCCTCAGCAGGAAACCCTGTCTGTAGAAATGACAGTGATTTAATGATCATTATGAAGTTATCCAACATTCTTGTGATTTGCTTTGGAAGACATTGACTTTGGATATCTTTGAATGTATTATTAAAGTCATGCTATGCCCATTTAAAGTAGAGAGAGTTTACAGGGAAGAGAAGTATATTTTCTTATTGCAATTTATCATCCAGTAATGGTGAATATTGCCGCTCAATATTTAGGGCCAAATGTAGCTCAAGAATGAGCTGACTAATGGCTGTCTTGCTCTTGAAGAAAGTATATTGCTTTTGTACTTAACAAAACAGTCATTTAAAAGTATAAAAAGCTATTTAATAGCTACAAATCTTATTCCAGAAAGAATGTTCAATCTTTAATACAAAATGAGCCAAAGAAACAGGCAGCTGGATTGTTAAAGGAAATAACCAGTATCTCAGAATTTTTTCTTATAAATCTCTTGCTTCATGTCAGGGTCACACTGATAACAGGCTAGAGGTTTATATGTTAGGAAATTTATTTTGCAAAATATGGGCTATTCATAAATTAACCCTGAAACATATAAATTACAGTGGCATTGATTCAACACATCTATTGGATGCCAATTCCAGGAGGTTGGAAAGGTCTATTAGAAATGTAATGTTAACTGGAGAATCCAAACAGAAGAGAGGCAAGGAATGCTAGGCAGATAAAATGGCAGAAATGAGTACCATTTACAGAGTATCCAAGGTGTGAATGGAGAGTGAGGTGTGTATGAGGGTGAAGGTTGTGCAGAAAATTCCTTGCCGGCTATGAAATTTGAATGGAAGTCTATCTAGGAAATGGGACAGATGGAATAAAGATCTTTCAGTTTTGTGGTATGTTAGTGAGTGATGTTTGGGACAAAGGAGAAAGTCATGCTCATTGTACTGTTGCTTCTAGGAAGATAACACCATGTGGTTAGGGTTGGGAACCTTGTAGGGTTGTTCAGGTCAGTCTCCTACCTTTATGCCTGATAATGATTGTTGTTACAATAAACTACTTCTCCTTAGGCAGATTAGCGTATGATCTTCATTTACTAGAAAGGAAATCCTTTGTCTTGCTGGGACAGTAACTGAGTCATGCTGAAATGAATGAAAAATGCAACCCTGTTATATTTCGTGACTGGCGATTTATTCTCATTTCATTTGATAAAGGAAGTGGCTAATGTATGGTTTGTCCATTGGAAAAGTTAATTTTTCATTAAGGCAGGAGTTAGATTGCTTCCCTGGTGGCTCAGTGGTAAAGAATCCATACCATTGCAGAAGACACAGGAGACACGAGTGTGATTCCTGATCCGGGAAGATCCTGCATGCTGCAGAGCAGCTGTTGAGCCAGCCTGTGCTCTAGAGCCTGAGACCCAACTACTGACGTCCATGCACCCTATAGCCAGTGCTGTGCAGCAAGAGAAGCCAACTGCAGTGAGAAGCCTGTGTATTGCAAGGAGAGAGTAGCCCCGCTCACTACACCTAGAGAAAAGCCTGCACAGCAATGGAGACCAAGCACAGCTAACAATAAAATAAGTGAATAAATAAGTAATTTTTTAAAAAACTGTTAAGTTTATAATTTCTTAAAAAATTATTCCAAATTCGTCAACTAAATGTTTGAATAATACATTTTGACCTTGGTTTTTAATTAGTTTTCTTTGAACATATCTATAATACCTGTTGCTTCCCAGGTGGCCGTAGTGGTAAAGAACCCACCTGCCAAGGCAGGAGACATAAGAGACATGGGTTCAGTCCCTGGTTCTGGAAGATCCCCTGGAGGAAGGCCTGGCCACCCAGTCCAGTATTTTTGCCTGGAGAATCTCATGGACAGAGGAGCCTGGTGGGTTATGGTACATAGGGTCCCAAGAAATCAGACGTGACTGCAATGACTTAGCACGCACACAGGGTATGTTACAGAATACATAGGCATGGTTATTTGTGTGTGTGTGTGCCTGTGTGTATTGTATTTAAGAGATTTTAAAAAGGCCCTTTAGGAGAGATGTTTGCAGTGTTAAAATCTGAAGTCTTCCTAAAGTGCATTTGTATGGATAAATTGGGTATATATTCTACTGTAACTGGTCCAACTGTTGAGTTTAATGAGGCTACTGCTGATGCTGATTGTGAATGGAGACTTGCAAATTTACTGTCAAATCAGCTCTCCTCTTACATTGTTTTGAGCTCATTCCTTTCGGCTTATGCACTTTTTCTTCACTTGTAAATAAAATGCCACAAATGCTTGCTGTTGAAATCCTGAGCGATGTGGCATATTATTTTTATAGGAATCTCTCTCTCTTTTAACCATTCTCGCTTGATTAAAATAAGA
Source organism: Neotragus pygmaeus (assembly GCA_006410875.1). Lineage (NCBI taxonomy): Eukaryota > Metazoa > Chordata > Mammalia > Artiodactyla > Bovidae > Neotragus > Neotragus pygmaeus. Next base: position 1,031,405 of record SJYV01047685.1, on the reverse strand, counting down.
GTTCTTTTTTTCTTTTTTCAGCCTGATCATTTGCACACTGGAAATGAAATCTCTCATGGGGATTAGTTTAGGCACTCAAGCTTTCTCTTCAGGTGAAGGTGTGAAAAATACATGACAAGGCTTTTATTCAAATGAGGCATGAGAAGTGAGGAACAAGAGGAAAATGAGAGTATTTGGTTGAAGGTCTTTTTCTATGCTGCAAATTTCATTTTCTCTGAGAATTGGGAGGAAGGAAAATAAAACAGCAAAAAGGTAGAACAATAGGAAGGCCATACATTAAAAAAAAAAAAAAAAACAGACATGGTTTCATTTAGTCTAACAAAGCAAAGACTTTTCATGAAGACTGCAAGTTACAGACTAGGTGCATCTTCTGAAAGTAACATTGCTGAGTGCACAGCTCAGGAAGCCAGTGTCAATCACAGACATGCTCGAACTGCGCTGCATATGCAGCGGTTCTCCGTCATACTCAGGTGATTCGTCTGGCATTTAAAGCCATTCAGGATCCAACTCCTGACTGCCACTTCAGCTTCACATTTCCTCCCTCTCCCAGGGCCTCTAATGCCTCAACTCTGTAGCCTCGTGAATACATCGCTGGTTCTCATATCTCTGTGGGCGCACTCCCTCTGTCTGCCATGCCCCTTCTCTGTTGCTCCATCTGTTGTACTCATACTTCAAGATTTAGTGCCAGTACCATTTTATTTCTCTGCCATCTCCCTCTGGGTTACCGAGATGCCTGGGCCCCTCTGTACTCCCACAGGACTCTGAGTTCACTCCAGTTACAATTCCTTTTACAGAGTATTTTAAGCCTATTTTACTTTTCTGGAACTATGATTAAGTGAAAAGAACCTAAGAATAAGATGCTTATTTAGGTTTTAAGTCACATAGCATATCTGGCACTATCCCTTGAACATGGCTATTTGCTAAGCCTCTTCAGTTGTGTTCGACTTTTTGAGACTTCATGGACTGTAGCCCACCAGGCTCTTTAGTCTGTGGGATTCTCCAGGCAAGAATACTGGAGTGGGTGCCATGCCCTTCTCCAGGGGATCTTCCCAACCCAGGGTTTGAACCAGCATCTCTTGTGTCTCCTGCATTGGCAGGTAAGTACTTTACCTCTAGCGCCACCTGGGAAACTCAAGTAGGCGTATGTGTGTGAGGTGTGTGTGCATGTGTGTGTTAGTTGCTCAGTCGTGTCCGACTCTCTGCAATCCCATGGACTGTAGCCCTCTAGGTTCCTCTGTCTGTGGAATTCTTCAGGCAAGAATACTGGAGTGGTTTGCCATTCCCTTCTCTAGGGGATCCTCCTGACCCAGGGATTGAACTTGGGTCTCCTGCATTGCAGGCAGATTTTTACTGTCTGAGCCACCAGTAGCTATATAGTAAATTTTGATTGCATATAATTTGTAAGATGGAATGCAGCATAAAAGGTGGTTATTTAATAATAAAAGATGGGATTATTTAATGTTTGAAAGATATTGTCCTAGGTTTTCTGGAAAGAGAGAGTGAAATACAAGGAAAAAACAGGCCACTTTTCGAAATGAACTAGAAATGGAAATACATGTGATTAACTCACATTTAAAGCTATGTGTGAATGTTGTCAAGAAGTTGCTTGGGAATTGAGTGCAAGGTGAAGTCTAAATTTCAATTCACTGAGAAGTGGGAGAAAGACTTCATAAACAAAAAAGCATTTGAACTGAGCCTAGAGGTTCCACAAAGGGGTTGCTTATTATTTGTTATTGTTTTTCTTGATCAGACAGTTATTGAGCTCATAGAGCCTGCAAGAATTTAAGCTCTGTATTTCTACATAGGTTGACAAGCATGAATTTAATTAGCCTTTTCAAAAAATTAGTAAAAAAAGCAAATCACATTTCACCACCTAAATACCACAGAATCATATAAGTATCTTATGCTGAGTGACTGTGTTAAAGAAGATAATGTACTTACTCTGCTATCCTGTCTCTTGGCAGTACTTTGACTACCAGTTTGAGGGCAAAAAAAAAAAAAAAAATTACATAAATTTGAAATTCTAAATTTTCCTAGGTAAATTTATAGGATAATTAATGCTTTGTCGAGGGCTTCAGAAATCTGAAAACAACTATGAACAGAATGTACCATAACAGTGGGCTCTGAAAGATATTTTTAAAGTGTAATTCTGTGTCCTATGTCCTTCACCAAAACAGCAACAAGAAATGGGATCATAAGTGACAAGAACACTGTTATTAGTTTGAATAACTCAAACAATACTTGGAACAGACAAGTAGTGGACTCTAAATGCAGGATTTTTCTAAAGTGCATACAACTGAAAATAATATTTCAAGGATAAAGACTAAGATCCAATCAGTCCTTGATCAGTGCAGGTGCTGGTATAGAAACAGTTTCAGCAATCTGATCTAGACACTGATATTTGAATGGACTGGACTTAGATTTGATCAGTGAGGATGTGGAGCTCCCTCTAAATCAGGGAAGTAATAAACTAAGACAAATATAAATCTGGGGAAATAAAAAAATATATATGTATAATATTGGCTTCCCAGGTGGCACTAATGGTAAAGAACCTGCCTGCCAATGCGAGAGACCTAAGAGATAGAGGTTCGATCCCTGGGTCGGGAAGATCCCCTGGAGGAAGGCATGGCAACCCACTCCAGTATTTTCGCCTGGAGAATCCCATGGACAGGGAGCCTGGCAGGCTACAGTCCATGAGTCGCAAAGAGTCGGACACGATTAAGCAACTTAACATGCACAATGTGGGGGAGAACGTATACATATGTTCGTATGGCTGGGTCCCTTTGCTATTCATCTGAAAGTGTCACAACATTGTTAATAGGCTATACCCCCATACAAAAAAAAGAAAAGTTAAAAAAATTAGATTAAAAATAAAAAAGTGTGTACAATATTTGGAGTTTTGAGGGAGTGGGAAAATACATACAATAATACGTTGTTAGTGAGTTTAGACATAGGTGACACCATACTTTCTTGATATCACAATGAATTGTCATGTTATTTGCTAAACGGATACTGGTAAGGGACAGAGAATAGAGAATAATCAAGAATTTATAAATTCTGTTTGGAACATCCTAAAGGATAATAGGAATTCAGGTGGGGAGCAAGCCATTGATATGTGAATTTGGAACTTCAGGAAGGAATTCAAGCTGGAAGATATGAGAGTCACCAGTATAGAAATGGTACATGAAACTATGGGACCTCAGTTATCACTGACTAGTGACTCATTTCACAACTGTGGATAAGCTGTCTGTTATGTGGAATGCACTACTCTTAGAATCTGTGGGTGTTGTGAAAATATGAGCTATGGGTCCCAGCTTTAAGGGNGGTTTTAAGTCACATAGCATATCTGGCACTATCCCTTGAACATGGCTATTTGCTAAGCCTCTTCAGTTGTGTTCGACTTTTTGAGACTTCATGGACTGTAGCCCACCAGGCTCTTTAGTCTGTGGGATTCTCCAGGCAAGAATACTGGAGTGGGTGCCATGCCCTTCTCCAGGGGATCTTCCCAACCCAGGGTTTGAACCAGCATCTCTTGTGTCTCCTGCATTGGCAGGTAAGTACTTTACCTCTAGCGCCACCTGGGAAACTCAAGTAGGCGTGTGTGTGTGAGGTGTGTGTGCGTGTGTGTGTTAGTTGCTCAGTCGTGTCCGACTCTCTGCAATCCCATGGACTGTAGCCCTCTAGGTTCCTCTGTCTGTGGAATTCTTCAGGCAAGAATACTGGAGTGGTTTGCCATTCCCTTCTCTAGGGGATCCTCCTGACCCAGGGATTGAACTTGGGTCTCCTGCATTGCAGGCAGATTTTTACTGTCTGAGCCACCAGTAGCTATATAGTAAATTTTGATTGCATATAATTTGTAAGATGGAATGCAGCATAAAAGGTGGTTATTTAATAATAAAAGATGGGATTATTTAATGTTTGAAAGATATTGTCCTAGGTTTTCTGGAAAGAGAGAGAGAAATACAAGGAAAAAACAGGCCACTTTTCGAAATGAACTAGAAATGGAAATACATGTGATTAACTCACATTTAAAGCTATGTGTGAATGTTGTCAAGAAGTTGCTTGGGAATTGAGTGCAAGGTGAAGTCTAAATTTCAATTCACTGAGAAGTGGGAGAAAGACTTCATAAACAAAAAAGCATTTGAACTGAGCCTAGAGGTTCCACAAAGGGGTTGCTTATTATTTGTTATTGTTTTTCTTGATCAGACAGTTATTGAGCTCATAGAGCCTGCAAGAATTTAAGCTCTGTATTTCTACATAGGTTGACAAGCATGAATTTAATTAGCCTTTTCAAAAAATTAGTAAAAAAAGCAAATCACATTTCACCACCTAAATACCACAGAATCATATAAGTATCTTATGCTGAGTGACTGTGTTAAAGAAGATAATGTACTTACTCTGCTATCCTGTCTCTTGGCAGTACTTTGACTACCAGTTTGAGGGCAAAAAAAAAAAAAAAAATTACATAAATTTGAAATTCTAAATTTTCCTAGGTAAATTTATAGGATAATTAATGCTTTGTCGAGGGCTTCAGAAATCTGAAAACAACTATGAACAGAATGTACCATAACAGTGGGCTCTGCAAGATATTTTTAAAGTGTAATTCTGTGTCCTATGTCCTTCACCAAAACAGCAACAAGAAATGGGATCATAAGTGACAAGAACACTGTTATTAGTTTGAATAACTCAAACAATACTTGGAACAGACAAGTAGTGGACTCTAAATGCAGGATTTTTCTAAAGTGCATACAACTGAAAATAATATTTCAAGGATAAAGACTAAGATCCAATCAGTCCTTGATCAGTGCAGGTGCTGGTATAGAAACAGTTTCAGCAATCTGATCTAGACACTGATATTTGAATGGACTGGACTTAGATTTGATCAGTAAGGATGTGGAGCTCCCTCTAAATCAGGGAAGTAATAAACTAAGACAAATATAAATCTGGGGAAATAAAAAAATATATATGTATAATATTGGCTTCCCAGGTGGCACTAATGGTAAAGAACCTGCCTGCCAATGCGAGAGACCTAAGAGATAGAGGTTCGATCCCTGGGTCGGGAAGATCCCCTGGAGGAAGGCATGGCAACCCACTCCAGTATTTTCGCCTGGAGAATCCCATGGACAGGGAGCCTGGCAGGCTACAGTCCATGAGTCGCAAAGAGTCGGACACGATTAAGCAACTTAACATGCACAATGTGGGGGAGAACGTATACATATGTTCGTATGGCTGAGTCCCTTTGCTATTCATCTGAAAGTGTCACAACATTGTTAATAGGCTATACCCCCATACAAAAAAAAGAAAAGTTAAAAAAATTAGATTAAAAATAAAAAAGTGTGTACAATATTTGGAGTTTTGAGGGAGTGGGAAAATACATACAATAATACGTTGTTAGTGAGTTTAGACATAGGTGACACCATACTTTCTTGATATCACAATGAATTGTCATGTTATTTGCTAAACGGATACTGGTAAGGGACAGAGAATAGAGAATAATCAAGAATTTATAAATTCTGTTTGGAACATCCTAAAGGATAATAGGAATTCAGGTGGGGAGCAAGCCATTGATATGTGAATTTGGAACTTCAGGAAGGAATTCAAGCTGGAAGATATGAGAGTCACCAGTATAGAAATGGTACATGAAACTATGGGACCTCAGTTATCACTGACTAGTGACTCATTTCACAACTGTGGATAAGCTGTCTGTTATGTGGAATGCACTACTCTTAGAATCTGTGGGTGTTGTGAAAATATGAGCTATGGGTCCCAGCTTTAAGGGGGCACATAATCTCATTTTATCTAGGTCTGGTCAGTTGCTCAGCCACGTCCAATGCTTTGCAGCCTCATGGACTGCAGCCCACCAGGGTCTTCTGTCTGTGGAATTCTTGTCTGCTCCAGACAAGAATACTGGAGCAGCTTGCCATTTTCTCCTCCAGGGGATATTCCCAACCCACGTATTGAACCCACATCTTCTGTGTCTTCTGCATTGGTAGGCAGATTCTTTACCACTAGTGCCACCTGTGAAGCCCAATCTTATTTTAAGTGACTTTTATATATTAATAGAAATACTTCCTATAGGGTAAGTGATTCATGAAATACAGAAAATGAACATATCATTTTATTTTGTATCTAGTGGCCAGCTCTTGGTATATATTGGCTATAGTCTTCACATGGATTTTTCTAAGGTAGGTAATTCCCCTCCACCCAATTTTATGATACGAAAGTTGAGACAAGAGTACTTTCAGTGCATTTGATATATTCACTGGTAGTAAATGGAGTTTCTCGATGTCAGACTCTGGTCTGTTTCATTAAAAACCTGTTCTCTGTTCAAACATCTTTACTCACTACTTTTCATAATAAGTCTGTTGTCACTAAATCCTAGACTTCTTGACCTAGACTGTCTGAATAATGATCACAGCATCCCTCTAGGAAAGAGAAGTATCAACTGCAATTACTCCTATTTGATGGATGGGAATCCTGGTTTACTTTAAGTGAAGTAATTAAGGTTGCCCATGGGCAGGTCAGCCATGTGGAAGCTGGTTCTTTACATTCTTCTTAGGTTCATATACTGCAGTGTATTGATTCTTACATAATATATTTAATGGCTTGATTTGACAAAGTGGCTCATCACTCTTGATCTTCCCCCCACCAGTGATTCCCAGCTCTCCTGTGAGCTGCACAGAGCTTATATAGAGAGGGAACACTTTGTGAATGGAATGGAAAATAAAACCTTATTTAACCAGAATGGATTTTGTTCCTAAAGCAAAAGAAAATAAACCCGTTTTTCAAAGATCAATTTTTATTCTATAAGACTTCTGCAATTATCTGTTGAATTAGAGTTTAGTTCTAGTAAAGATTGATTTCCAGGACAGGTTCAGGAGTTCAAACAGTGGAGCAAAAAAAGAGGTGGGTAGCCATTGTACCTGCATACTTGTGAGCTTAAAGTTAAACAGGTTGACTCGACAAACTTTACTGAATTTTCCTCTTTTGGGGGATTCCGGGAGAAGTGGACATTACCTGGCAGGCTGCATTAGTACCTAGGGCCCTGCTAGGTATGAAGAAGTGCCATGATTTTGTTGATCTTTCTGTATGTCAAGGATACTGTTCTCATTGCAAAAGTCAGTCACTGACTTTTTACCTGTCATCTCCTTGTTCTATTCCTCATCTCTTTTTGGACATCTCTTTAAGTTAAGGGCAAAGAGAAGACACCAAGTTGCTAGCTGTCCTTTCTCACTGAACCCAGGAGAATGCACCTAGGTATCGAGTGAGTGAACATCCACTTTTTCTCAGCCTATGATTCTTGTTACTGGCAGAGAAACTAGTAAGTCAAAACCAAAACAATGTTGGACATGTAACCATGGGATTTATTCCTTTCCAGGATAGTGGAAAGCAAGGAGCTCTTTCCAACATGTGAACTCCATTTAACCCTTTCATATATGAGTTAAAATCTTACCTTCATTACTTAATTTGTATGACGAAGCTCTCCAAATCTCTTACCTACAACAAAGTTAGCTAGATCATGTGAAGCCCCACCTCTACTTCCTGGTTACTATATTAAAATGCTGTTGCCCTAAACCAGTTGGCAGGGCAACAGAGAATGGAGAGTCTTCAGTTAGATTCCCCTGGTGCTCTGCTTTCCTTTGCCAACATCGCCTTCACATGATTTTCTCATCTTATACAATTTTCCCTTCTTGTATAATAAATTTTCTCATTTGACCTTCCACTCAAATGAAGATTATCTTAAAAAATTGCTCACAACTGAAGAAATGACCTAATCTAATTCTCAAGGAAAATGCCTCCCTTCTTGTGCATTCTACACTTTGTCATTACTATTTTTAAGTTCTCTGCGTATTAACTTTTCATTCTGGATTTAAAACAAATGTTTATCAGTCATACAAAATTTGGATCATATGACCAAGCACCAAGAAGAAAAAACATATCTGAATACAGATATAGTATTATTGATATTTGAGCAATATAGTTGTTAAGGGCTTAGATTTTTGGATTAGCCATCATTACCACTCAAAACATCAGTAGATGAATGAGAAATATGAATTCAGATAGGGCCATAAATGGTGGAAAGTCCCTGACTTATCTGTGTGTAGGGTTAGGTGAAGGCTGGGGAAGGGAGTGCTCATTTACAAGTAATCAAAGAAGACCTCTCTGAACAGAGATCTGAATACTGTGAAGTAACATTCTAGGAAGAACAAAAGCAACACCCTTGCGTGGGAACCATCTTGGCCTGATTGAGGCTAGAGTCTTCAGCTTAGTGGGCAAGATGAGGAGTGACAGATCTTAGAGAGCAGAGAATGGAGGCTCCTGATCCCGTGGTAAGAAGTATGGATCTTAAGTGTGGTGGAAAGTTATGGTCAGTTTCAACCAAGGGACCTATATGACTGGATCTATAGTTTTAGAGAATCACGCTGGCTGCAGTGTTTGGAATGGATTTTAGAGAAGAGGAGTGCAAGTAGTAGTGTGGAAGATAAAACACCAGATTAGCTATATGATTTGGAGGCAGAGATGGCAGTACTTGACTGAACACCAATAAAAAGATAAAAATAGAGTCCAGAAAAACAATGCCTACTCATAATGGAAAACTAGGGGAGGAACCAATTTGAGGAAGGGAGGCCCAAAAAGGAAAAACGAATGGCTTTATTTTTTGAAATTTTAACTTGAACCTGGAATAGTAGTCTGGAACTCAATAATAGTCTGGAACTCAAGGGAAAAGTTGGCATTTGATACATAAATCAATAGTATTAGAAATAGAGATAAAAGTAGAGGTAGAAGCTATATGTGTCATTATATGATAGTATTTTTACTCTTTCAATCTTTGTATTTGATTTAATATATCTTTCTAAAAGCCTCATATCTTAATATTTCTTTATACTTGATATAACTTGTTTTACAGTTACATGTGTATGTATCTACTATGTACACACATTTCTTCATTTTTCATTTGCTTGTAAAACTGATTTTCAAAGCATGTATGCAACTGAGCTGGGTCTTAGCAAAAGGAGAGCACCCTGACTCTCGTTAACAAACTAAAAGCTTCAATTTTATGTCAGTCAGTAGAAGTACTGGGAGAAAAGGCATGAATGATTTTAAGAATTCTGAAAAAAAAATACAATTTGCTTTTCAGTCCTGACACCTAGCACTAATAGATGCTCAGTAATAATTTATTTGCAGACTGATTACAGTCTCTCTAGAATTATATGAAGGTGACTTTCCCCCTTTGCTTGGCAGAACAGAATACTGCAATTTATAATAATGTCAGGTTGTAGGCAGAATAGCTTATTTCAATTTGCATTTATAAAATTAGGCAACATGATATTTTTTTATACTTTTTTTCATTATTTTTTGTGCTTTTGTAAATATTCACTCATGTTTGCTTCCTACTTTTCGAGTGAGGATCACTTTTCGTTTTTTCATTATAAAACTCTTGATATTTAAAGGTTATTAAAATGTTTCTTTATCATAACATATTAAATAATTTTCCTTTCCAGTTTATTTACCTCTTAATTGCATTGAGTGACTTAACAACAACAAATTGCACTTATGTGTATCTTCTTTTTTTGAGGGTGGATGTGCGTGGAGTGTGCAGAAGAGATTAATATTTTATATTGTTAAATTAGCCTATCTTATGATATTCTGAAGGAAAATAGCCCTTGAAAAAGCAAGGCTTATTTTTCCAGATTGAAAGAGGTTTCAACATTCCAAACTAATGCAGATAAATAGCTGCAAACTTAAGTACACCAAGTCATCATTTTAAAATTATAAATCAGCTTGCCATTTGTTCTCTTGCTATTCATTTTCTATTTGACCCATCTGTTCTTTGTTCTCTTTTTCTATCTTCTTTTAAAGTAATTGTATATTTTTATGAGTCCACGGTATCTCCTTTGTTAGCTTATTAGGTATAAATCTATGCTTTGTTATTTTAGCTACTGCCTTAGAGTTTATGTCATAGATCTTTAACTTGCCATCTACCTTTAAGTGATATTGTATCAATTCGTGTGTAATGTAAGAACCTTACACTACTATCTTCCATTTCTTTTCTCCTGGCTTTTGTGCTATTGTTGACATTCATTTTCCTTTTACATATATTATAAACTACACACTGAATTATTATTTTTGTTTGAACAATCAAGTGTCTTTTAAAAAATTTAAATATCAAGAAAAAAATCTTATGTATTTACCCATGGGTTACCGTTTCTGGTCTTCATTGACCTATTTAGATCTATAATTTTATCTGTATTAGTTTCCTTCTGCCTGAAGGACTTGCTTGAATATTTCTAGTTTTGTGGGTCTAATGGTGATGATTTTTGTATCTCTGAAACAATCTTATTTCACCTTCATTGTTGAAAGATATTTTTTTAAGATGTTCCATGCCGTACCCCTCACCCACTACTTTAAAGATGTTTCTTGACTAATTTTTTGCTTGCATTGTTTTTGATGATATATTTGCTGTCATTCTTACCTTCATTTCTATGTATGTAGTATGTCTTTTCCTTCTTGCTGCTTTTAGGGTTTTTCTCTTTGTGTCATTTTTAAGAAATTTGTTGATGCTATTCCTTAGTCTAGTTGTATTTACTTATTCATTCTTGTACTGGGATTCCTCAAGCTTCTGGGATCTGTGAGTTTANTTGTTTCCCCATCTATTTGCCATGAAGTGATGGGACCAGATGCCATAATCTTAGTTTTCTGAAAGCTGAGTTTTAAGCCAACTTTTTCACTCTTCTCTTTCACTTTCATCAAGAGGCTTTTTAGTTCCTCTTCTCTTTCTGCCATAACGGTGGTGTCATCTGAAGCTCTTGATATTTCTCCCGGCAATCTTGATTCCAGCTTGTGCTTCTTCCAGCCTGGCATTTAACATGATGTACTCTGCCTATATATTAAATAAGCAGGTTGACAATATACATCCTTGACCTATTCCTTTCCCTATTTAGAACCAGTCTGTTGTTCCATGTCTAGTTCTGACTGTTGCTCCTTGGCCTACATACAGATGTCTCAGGAGGCAGGTCAGGTGGTCTGGTATTCCCATCTCTTTCAGAATTTTCAAGTTTGTTGTGATCCATACAGTCAAAGGCTTTGGCATAGTCAATAAAGCAAAAGTAGATGTTTTCCTAGAACTCTCTTGTTTTTTTAGTAATCCAACAGATGTTGGCAATTTAATCTATGATTCCTCTTCCTTTTCTAAATCCAGCTTGAACATCTGGAAGTTCACAATTCATGTACTGTTGAAGCCTGGATGGAGAATTTTGAGCATTATTTTGCTAGTGTGTGAGATGAGTGCAATTGTGTGGTAGTTTGAACATTCTTTGGCATTGCCTTTCTTTGGGATTGGAATGAAAATTGACTTTTTCCAGTCCTGTGGCCACTGCTGGGTTTTCCAGATTTCCTGGCATATTGAGTGCCACACTTTCATAGCATCATCTTTCAGGATTTGAAATAGCTTCACTAGAATTCCATCACCTCTAATAGCTTTGTTTGCACTGATGCTTCCTAAGGCCCACTTGACTTTGCATTCCAGGATGTCTGCTCTAGGTGAGTTATCACCCATCATGGTTATCTGGGTCATGAAGATCTTTTTTCTATAGTTTTTGTGTGTATTCTTGCCACCTCTTCTTAATATCTTCTGCTTCTGTTAGGTCTATACCATTTCTGTCTTTTATTGAGCCCATCTTTGCATGAAACGTTCCCTTGGTATCTCTAATTTTCTTGAAGAGATCTCTAGTCTTTCCCATTCTATTGTTTTCCTCTAACTCTTTGCATTGATCGCTGAGGAAGGCTTTCTTAATTCTCCTTGCTATTCTTTGGAAGTCTGCATTCAAATGGGTATAGCTTTCCTTTTCTTCTTTGCCTTTAGTGTCTCTTATTTTCTCAGCTATGTAAGGCCTCCTCAGACAACCATTTTGCCTTTTTGCATTTCTTTTTTTTGCAGATGATCTTAATCACTGCCTTCTGTATAATGTCATGAACCTCTGCTCATAGTTCTTCAGGCACTCTGCCTATCAGATCTAATCCCTTGAATCTGTCAATTCCACTGTATAATAATAAGGGATTTGATTTAGGTGGTACTTGAATGGTTTAGTGGTTTTCCCTACTTTCCTCAATTTAAGTCTGAATTTGGCAATAAGGAGTTCATGGTCTGTGCCACAGTCAGCTCCTGGTCTTGTTTTTGCTGACTCTGTAGTTTCTCCCTCTTTGGCTGCAAAGAATATAATCAATCTGATTTCGGTGTTGACCATCTGGTGGTGTCCATGTGTAGAGTCTTCTCTTGTGTTGTCGGAATAGGTTGTTTGCTATGACCAGTACGTTCTCTTGGCAAAACTCTGTTAGCCTTTGACCTGCTTCATTTTGTACTCCAAGGCCAAATTTTCCTGTTACTCCAGTAGCTCTTAGCTTCTTTCTTTTGCATCCAGTCCCCTATAATGAAAGGGACATCTTTTTTGAGTATTATTTCTAGAAGGTCTTGTAGGTCTTCATAGAATGGTTCAACTTCAGCTTCTTCAGCATTACTGGTCAGGGTATAGACTTGGATTACTGTGATATTGAATNATCCAGTCCCCTATAATGAAAGGGACATCTTTTTTGAGTATTATTTCTAGAAGGTCTTGTAGGTCTTCATAGAATGGTTCAACTTCAGCTTCTTCAGCATTACTGGTCAGGGTATAGACTTGGATTACTGTGATATTGAATTGTAGCTCCTAGGTAAATTATTAACTTGAACTTTTTAATGAATTAAGTTATTTTCAAAAAAATCTTGAGTTATTGCTGAGTTGAAATGAAAAGTATGATTTTTGCAGTAAACACATTTTTGATGTTCCAAGAAATTCCATAATCTCCATATTTGATCAATCCTCAAATACAGTTTAATGGTAAAATGAGATTCTCTTTTATCCTTATATCCTCATACCATGCTCCCCATTATCTACAGAGGCTTGAGAATCCATGAGGTGTCTTTTGAATTAAATCTCAGGGTTCACTGACTGTGATTGTAATAACCTATGCAGGGAGTTAATTGTTTTATTTTAATTACATTATATTATATAACATTTATCAGGGCATACCGAAGTGTATCCTTCATATCATTTACTTACATTCTTTTTGTTTTGATGAGAATATTTTATGATCTACTCAGCAACTTTCAGATATGCAATCCTTTTTGTTAACTATAGTCAATATGCTGTATACACCAACACTAGAACTTGCTAATCTTATAATTGGTAGTTTGTACCTTTTGACTCCCTTCATTCATGTCTTCTCTTCCCAGTTCCCACCTCTGGCAGCTTCTGATCTGTTCTCTGTTTCTCTTAGTTCAGGTTTTCAGGTTTATACATAAGTGAGATCATGTGTTATTTGTCTTTCTTTTTTTAAAATATAAATTTATTTATTTTAATTGGAGGTTAATTACTTTACAATATTGTATTGGTNGCTAGCTTCTCAGGTGCTGGAAATATTTCAAGGAAAGTCTTCATCATTGTTTGGAGACTCACCAAGCATAGAGACCACCTGGACCTATTGATAATTAAACAATATCTAATGGTACAAAGCCTTTGATGGCAGAGAGGAGATTTACCGTGCAGCCCTGGGTAGGGTCAGTGGAAGGGCAGGAGGAACATAGGTCCCAGATGGAGTGAATTATGCTGATGGCCAGATGTTAGCTAAAAAGTTCTCCTTGCCCTGCTTAAGATTCCTCCAGTATTTTTGTTCTTTCTATGTTCAGTTCAGTTCAGTCACTCAGTTGTGTCCGACTCTTTTTGACCCCATGGACTGCAGTGCGCCAGGCTTCTTTGTCCTTCACCAACTCATAGAGCTTGCTCAAACTCATGTCCATAAAGTCGGTGATGTCATCCAACCATCTCATCCTCTGTTGTCCTCTTCTCCTGCCTTCAGTCTTTCCTAGCATCAAGGTCTTTTTGAGTGAGTCAGTTCTTTGCATCTGGTGGCCAAAGTATTGGAGTTTCAGCTTCAGCATTGGTCTTTTGAATTACTGATCGAAATTACTGATTCCAATGACAATTCTTTCTATGTTAGTCTTTGCTTTGATATATCATGGGTTTCATAAATGCTTATCAATATTTGCATATCTACTCATATGGGTACATTGTGCCCAAAACCTATTTGGATTCTATGGGTGGCTGAAAGTTGTCCACTTCAGTCAGTATCCTGAAAGTTTCCTCACTAGGAAACCTTCCATGTCCTTTGGAGGTAGTCAGATTATCCAAGGGAAAAAAAATAAACCTTCTACTTTCCCATATAGGTAGAATATACCTGATTGTGAAAATATGGAAATAAAAGTGAAGAAAGTCATTGAAAGTACCAGGATATAGCTTTCATTTTGATTGTCTAGTGTTCAGTGTTTTGTTTTCACAATACTGTATCAGTCACACTCAGTCAGATTACTCAGAATAATGATCATGTTGATCGTTGACATGTCCAGTCCTCAACTGTGAGTGACTTGGTCCTGAGACTCTATGTTACCTTCTAAAATCTGGTTCCGTAGTTGTGAAAGGTAAGTAACCCAACTCTGTGGAGGACCCTAAAGTGAGACAGTGATCTATGTTTCTTAACCAGTTATTCAAGTCCTCCATTTTTTAAATTTGCTTTTCTAATATCTCAATTCCAGAGATTTCAGTTCTGTCATTTCTCCAGATCTGGGGAGGTTTTGAAAGTAAATTGAATTTCTTACCAGTTTTTCTGGCTTCTAGATTAACTATTCATCTTTCTCTGGCTGGCTGAGTCACTTACTTACTCCCTCAGCTTTCCAGCAACCAAACTTTTGTTAGTTTTGTTGATTCCCGTTCTCTCTGTTTGTGTGAATTCATGCCTTCTTGAAATTCCTTTACTGGAAGTAATGTTTAGAAGTTTCATGATGAAGCACAGCTCAATGCTCAGCTTGCCATCTTAAATACTTGTGTATCTGCAAATGTCTTTCTGTAGCATTCATGAGTTAAAATTTTATGTCAGCTTAATATTTGTATCTTTATCCGTACCTACAGGGGCTTCCCAGCTGGCTCAGGGGTAAAGAATCTGCCTGCCTATGTAGGAGATATGAGACACAGGTTCAATCCCTGGGTTAGGAAGATTCCCTGGAGGAGGAAATGGCAACCCACTCCAGCATTCTTGCCTGGAAAATCCCATTGACAGAGGAACCTAGAAAGCTACAGTTCATGGGGTCACAAAGGGTCAAAAGCAACTGAGCACACACATGCATGCGCACACGTGCACGCCTGCAATACCTACAGAGTTCTCTTATTCTAAAATATCACCTAGAGCTACTTAGATTTTCATTGTTATTTGTGTGCATTTGTTTGAAATGTTAAGAACTCTTCTCAGTTTGAAAAAATAATCTTTATTTTCTCAAAAGTGGTTTTCTTTCACGATATCTTAATTATTTTGCCAGTTTCTTTAAAAATCTCTTGTGCTCAGGAATAAGAATAATCTGCATTTCAGGTTTCTAAACTCATTCTTCTTTACATATTGACATCTCTTATTATTTGCATCTCCTTTGTTTTTCTTTCATTCTGCATTCTGAAAGCAAATCTCAAGCTTTTGTCTCAATAGAAGATTTACATTTCTGTCAATTTCATTCTACTTTTTTCTGCTTCCTGTGTGAATTTAGGTTCTACAATTTGTAGTTTGCTTAATATTATATATTTCCTTATCTCTTTCACCTTGCTTATTATTTACCCACATGGTTTCCAGTTCAAACTTATCTCTTGAGTATGAGTACTTCTGCTGCTTCTTAAGTGTGTAGTTTTTTTCTTTGCTAAAAATCCTTATGTAATTTTCTCAAAGTTTCTTCTGATCATTCAGTAGCTCATTTTTATAATTACATTTTTCTTCTGAGTTTTCCAATTAGTTTTCTCTTTATCTTGTTCNCTTCTTTAGTGTGTAGTTTTTTTCTTTGCTAAAAATCCTTATGTAATTTTCTCAAAGTTTCTTCTGATCATTCAGTAGCTCATTTTTATAATTACATTTTTCTTCTGAGTTTTCCAATTAGTTTTCTCTTTATCTTGTTCGTCATCATTTCCCTCCTTCTCCCTCTCGTTTTCTTTCCTTCTCTCTGTCTGTCTATCTCTTACATTCATGCTTGCATGAAATAAGTTCTCCTTACCTGGCAGATGATTTGGTAGACAACAGTTCTATCCTCTGTCTCCTTTTATGTAAACAACTTACCTTCTCAGGTTATTTTTTTTTATTATTATTTTTTAACTGAAGGATAATTACTTTACAAAAAATTGTTGTTTTCGGTCAAACCCCAACATGAATCAGCCATAGGTTTACATATATCCCCTCCCTTTTGAAACTCCCTCCCATCTCCCTCCCCATCCCCTCTAGGTTGATACAGAGCCCTGTTTGAGTTCCCTGAGACATACAGCAAATTTTCATTGGCTATCTATTTTACATATGGTGACGGAAGTTTCCAGGTTACTCCCTCCATATATCTCACCATCTCCTCTCCTCTCCCCATGTCCATAAGTCTGTCCTCTATCTCTGTTTCTCCATTGCTGCCTATAAATANTCCCCTCTAGGTTGATACAGAGCCCTGTTTGAGTTCCCTGAGACATACAGCAAATTTTCATTGGCTATCTATTTTACATATGGTGACAGAAGTTTCCAGGTTACTCCCTCCATATATCTCACCATCTCCTCTCCTCTCCCCATGTCCATAAGTCTGTCCTCTATCTCTGTTTCTCCATTGCTGCCTATAAATAAATTCTTCAGTACCATTTTTCTAGATTCCATATATATGTGTTAGAATATATTTACCTTTCTCTTTCTGATTCACTTCACTTTACGTCTTTGAGTCCGTTCTAATGACGTGGATGAACCTCAGGTTAGATTTTAAGCTTTAAGTTTGTCAGGAGCTTTTCTGACGGACCACTGGTTTACAACAATTAGACTTATTTCTGTTTTCCCTGATCGTTTCTGATTCTCTGAACTCTGTCGGATATGAACAAATGTTAGTTTCCAGTTTTTACTTCTCCATACAAATTCATCACTCAGGACATTAACAAAAATGAGTTCGTAATGGAATAGACTGTACCAATAAAGCACTACCTGCTTTGGACCTGTTGTTTCTGAAATGTACTAACTTTCACTCTGTGTAGGAAAATGGCGTGGCTGGGGGATAGTGCACCACACTGTTCAGCTTGCAGAGTATATTTGAAAGTAGAGAGGGCATGTAGCCCGGTTTTCAGATCAGTAGTCCCTTGATTTCTGAGTCAGTGAATTATAAGTAGGTGAAGCTAAAAATCATAGTCCAACATTTTCCAGGTACGGTCTGTGTAATCACCTTGAACTTAATATGCTGCTTGCCAAGGCTATACCTTTATTTTCTCCATAAAAGTCCATATGGTTCACAATCGGACACCCGAATTTGAGACTCAGCATTTCATTTATTTGCTTTTTGACCTTGGACAAGGTCTCACTAACAGGCAAGTCTCTGGTTTTTAGAATGGGGAATAATATACTTTGTATCTCAGAGGTTGGCTTTAAGGAGCGAAGGAAATAATGTCTGTGAAATGTGTAGTATAGTGTAAGTGTATAATACTCCCTTAGTAAATGTTAATTACTAGCATTACATTTTTCTTCTGAGTTTTCCAATTGATTTTCTCTTTATCTTGTTCTTCATCATTTCCCTCTTTCTCCCTCTTGTTTTCTTTCCTCCTCTCTGTCTGTCTGACAAAGTAGCATCAGCTTTTCCAAGATTCTCGTTAGATTTCTAGCCTTCATTTTTTATAGTGTAATGAGTTTTCATGTTTTTTCCTCTTTCCCAGTGTTGGGGTTGAGGTATTCTGTCTTTGTGGACAGGAGGTGGTGAAAGCACCAAGCATGCTCTGAGCACCTGGCCTTGGGGTTCTGGATGTTGTTCTCTGCTGCGCTGCATCTGGATTATAATGAATGGATATCTAAGACTCCTGTGCTGACTGCTCTATTTTTATTAATAAGGAACATTTTGGTGTGAAATTGGAGAAAACCATAGGACAAGGTGCCTAAAATCCAAATCTGCTCATGTGGCTAATATTGACCAAGAAGGCTCTAAGTGTGGGGGCATTTTCTGACAGATGTTAGAGCTGTATGACTTTAAAATTTGTACCCAAGGAAGGTTGTGCTTCTGTCTGTCTTTGAGTTGTTTTTAACATGGACAATGAGTCCCAAACATGAAGAAAATGGTTTTAGCCAGCTCTTACAATATATGCCCCTTGAAAATGGTCAGCAATTGTCAGCAAATGTCGCAAAGAAATCTGGGTTAAATCTCACATCTAAGACCCCAAGATCTGATGTGGTGATCCTAGGACTGCTGCTCATATTCAGTGAGATTCAACTTGATTATATCTGAAAATAGAGATTGCCTTCTATCTTATCAACCACAGAGCCCGTCATGCCATTATGCAAATTTCAGAGCCTTCTAATTCTAGCTTCCTGTAAGACTTGAATACAAATGTATGCTGAGCCCTTCTCACTTGACCCATAGTATGATATGATTAGTCACTTAGCACTGGGCTTGGCACAGGCCCTTCTCTCTTCCTTTCTTTTACATTAGCCCCTACAACAGTGATTCATCAGTTATTTTACTAATGGTTGGGTTAAAAGATGAAATTACACCTCTCTTTGGTGCTCCCAGAGTTTACAAAAATCAACAGGAGTTCTTTACTACAGGCCCCTAATATGAAAGATTCTGTGCAGGAAAATCCATAAGCTGACTTTCGAGTTAAATTTTATGGCTCAAGAAATGCTTTGCTTGGTTTTCACCTCTATTATAAAGCAAAGAAGATAATTTCAGATCCAATATACACAAAAGATCACTTGGGGTTGATAGAGGCTTTATGTTAGTGACATGGAAATATTTGCATCTGTGCATTGATATGTAGTATAATAGGCTGTAAAGGATAAGATCAATTTTCTATTAAAAATAAAAAGGGCCAGTATAGCTGGATACAGTGAGGATATTTCCCATTTGTCATTCAGGACTGTTTGACAGTTTTACATTAGCTGCAGAAAATACCAATGTGTATGTTGCAATAAAGCTTTGGGAAATGTGCACATGTACACAAACACACACTGACAGCTGGTNTATATGGATGTGAGAGTTGGACTATAAAGAAAGCTGAGTGCTGAAGAATTGATGCTTTTGAACTGTGGTGTGAGAGAAGACACTTGAGAGTCCATTGGACTGCAAGGAGATCCAACCAGTCCATCCTAAAGGAGATCAGTCCTGAATATTCACTGGAAGGGCTGATGCTAAAGCTGAAATCCCAATACTTTGGCCACCTAATTCAAAGAACTGGCTCATTTGAAAAGACCCTCATGCTGGGAAAAATTGAAGGTGGAAGGAAAAGGGAACGACAGAGAGGATGAGATGGTTGTGTGGCATCACTGACTCAATGGACATGAGATTGAGTAAACTCTGAGAGTTGGTGACGGACAGGAAAGCCTGGCGTGCTGCAGTCAATGAGGTGGCAAAGAGTCGGATGTGACTGAGCAACTAAACTGATGCAATATTTTAATTATTTTTTTAAAAATGAAAAACTCTTTGTAGATGAAGGAACTGATTTTTTTGTAAGCCCATTAACATTCATGTTTCAATAGCTGACATGTTGGGACTTCCCTGGTGGTCCAGTGTTTAAGATTTCACCTTCCCCTGCAGGGGTGCAGGTTCAATCCCTGGTCAGGGAACAAAGATCCCACATTCCTCGTGGCCAAAAAAAAAAACATAAAGCAGAAGCAGTATTATAACAAATTTCAATAAAAACATTGAAAACGGTCCACATCAAAAAAAAAAAAAAACCCAAAACAAAAAACAAACCTTTGTTGTTGCTGTTCAGTCATTCAGTTATGCCCAACTCTTTGGGACCCCATGGATTGCAGTGCATCCAGCTTCCATGTCCTTCACCAATTCCCAGAGCTTGCTCAAACTCATGTCCATCAAGTCAGTGATGCCATCTCATCCTCTGTCATCCCCTTCTTCTCCTGCTTTCAATCTTTCCCAGCATCAGGGTCTTTTCCAATGAATTGGCTCTTTGCATCAGATGGCCAAAGTATTGGAGCTTCATCTTCAGCATCAGTCCTTCCAATGAATATTCAGTGTTGATTTCCTTTAAAATTGACTGGTTTAATCTTGCATTCCAAGGAACTGTCAATAATCTTCAATGACACAGTTCAAAAGCATCAGTTCTTCAGTGCTCAGCCTTTATGGTCCAACTCTTACAACCATACATGACTACTGGAAAACTTTAAAAGGAAATTAAAGCTTATATGTTAATTAAGTGCAACCAACATTATATTAAAATCATATTTTGGGTATGTGTATTATTGACAGTATAGTCTAACTAAGCTAGTGAATCTTGAACTTTTTGGCCACAGGAATCATTTATATTCACTGAAATTATTGGGGACTCTCCAAGAGTCTTCAGTGAGCCGTATCTATGAATATTTATGATACGAAAAATTAAAATGAGAAGCTACAACACTGTACATCAATTAAATTAAGACTAAAATGATAAAACTTAAAAACATTGGATTAATTTTGTACGTAAAAATGAAACCATTGCATGCTGGTATAAATTGTAATATTAATGAATAGTAAATTATTTTACAGAAGAAAACAGTGAGAAAAGTAACATTGCTTTATATAATTTTTTTATTATAATAAAAAACACATAAGTTGGAATTTACCCTCTTTATACTCTTATATTTAAGGGTACAGTGCAGTATTTTTAACTATATGCACAATGTTGTACACCAAATTTCTAGAATTTTTTCTTCTTAGGTAAATTTGGTTTTAGCCTATTGAACAGCAACTCCCTCTGTCCTCATCCGTCAGCATCTATTTTGTTTTCTAATTCAATGAGTTTGCCTATTATAGATATCTGATAGAAATGGAATCATGTAAGTATTTGTCTTTCTGTGAATGAGTTTCATCCATGCTGTAGTGTATGACGGGATTTCCTTTCTTTTTATTGCTGAATGATATTTCGTTATACCATATTTTATTTATTTATTCATCTGTCAACAGACATTTAGGTTATTTAGACTTCTTTGCTGTGCTTCCCCGCAAAGAAGTAAAGAATCTTCCTGCAGTGTGCAGGAGCTACAGGACCCATGGGTTTGATTCCTGGGTCAGGAAGATCCCCTGGAGGAGGGCATGGGACTCCAGTATTCTTGCCTGGAGAATCCTGTGAACAGAGGAGGCTGGCAGGCTACTGTCCACAGGATCGCAAAGAGTTGGACATGACGGAAGCGACCTAGCACAGCACTGCACAGACTTCTTTGCTGTTGTGAATATTGCTGCAGTGAACATGTGAGTGCAAGTATCTCTTCAGTATTCTGGTTTCCATTCTTTTGAATATATACACAAAGGTGGGATTGCTGGATCTTCAGTTCAGTTCAGTCGCTGAGTCGTATCCGACTCCTTGCGACCCCATGAGTTGCAGCATGCCAGGCCTCCCTGTCCATCACCATCTCCCAGGGTTCACTCAAACTCACGTCCATAGAGTCCGTGATGCCATCCAGCCATCTCATCCTCTGTTGTCCCCTTCTCCTCCTGCCCCCAATCCCTCCCAGCATCAGAGTCTTTCCCAATGAGTCAACTCTTCACATGACATGGCCAAAGTACTGGAGTTTCAGCTTCAGCATCATTCCTTCCAAAGAAATCCCAGAGCTGATCTCCTTCAGAATGGACTGGTTGGATCTCCTTGCAGTCCAAAGGACTCTCAAGAGTCTTCTCCAACACCACAGTTCAAAAGCATCAATTCTTCAGCGTTCAACTTTCTTCACAGTCCAACTCTCACATCCATACATGACCACNTGGGGTCAGCTGACATTCTAATCTGGTCCTTTCCTATGTGTTCTAGCCTCCAATATCTACAGCTATCAGAACTAGTGCAGTTTTGTCTGTTTGTTTGTGGGAGCTCTCATCGACCTTTTATATATTCCATAGACACAGAGTCTGCCTAGTTGATAGTATGGATTTAATCTGCAGCTTGTACAGCTGGTAGGAAGGTTCTTTGTCTTCTTTCTTTGCTACACTGCCCCTGGGTTTATATTGTGGTTTTATTTCGATTTCTGCATGTGGTTTGTCCACTGGGGTTTGCTCCTGATGTTGCCCTAGAGGCCTTGGGTTTGCTTCTGTGAGGGCCAGGTGTGGATGTGGTACAGCTGTTGTTATAAAAAGAATATATGACAGAGGAAATGCTACATCTTCTGTGGTGGTGGCTCACAGGGGTTCTGGCAACACCAGGTACTCAGGGATTTGGTGATTATGGCAGCAGATAATATAGTGCTCTAGAATGGTATGGCAATCAGTATCCAGCATTCTTACATGGAGAACCCCCTCCCTGATAGAGAATCCTGGCATGCCACAGTTTATAGGGTAGAAAAGAGTCTGATAGTACTGCAGCGACCCTGAGAACAAAGAAACGAGAGTCTTTTTAACTGTGGCAGCTCTGTCCAAGTAAGAGTTAAGCATGAAGGTGACACAGCTGCTTGGCTTGTGAGAACGTTGGCAGTTCCAAATATGCAGGTTCTTGAATTGCCTCACAGTAGAAGTTATGGCCCTATCAAAACCCTTCTTCGAGCCTTTTGTAGCTGGCAATCTGAAAACCTCTTTGGTCTTTTTCCATAGTTCCATGCATTCCGGCACCTCAAGGTCTCCTTTATCTGGGGCGCCTCACTGTTGTTCAGCATGTCAGACACACGGCGGGGGGGCCCAGGCTGAGGTCTTACTCTGTAGTTT
Organism: Neotragus pygmaeus; assembly: GCA_006410875.1. Taxonomy (NCBI): domain Eukaryota; kingdom Metazoa; phylum Chordata; class Mammalia; order Artiodactyla; family Bovidae; genus Neotragus; species Neotragus pygmaeus. The sequence continues at coordinate 1,008,664 of SJYV01047685.1, read as the reverse complement.
GGAGCATCAGGCACTTAAAGCAGTACCTTGAGTGGAGTCTTACTCTGTAGTTCAGTGATTCAATTGTTTAATGGCCAGCATCTCTATTGTTCAGATGTGATGCAGGCGTGTGAGGAAAGAGAGGCTATGGTGATGGTTCCAACCCCTATATGTGACTCAGCAGTGTCACCTTCATTCCATGGCTGCCTGGCTTACTTCCACAGTCATTTCCCACATAATCCCCACATTCGCAAATTCCATCAACTTGTCTCTAACCAGTAGACAGCAGACCACAGCCAAGGACTTCTCTACAATCTATATGAACAATTTGCTACCTGTTACAGCTTTTATGGGACCTCTCTGGGGTGTGTATGGCTCTGGAAAGGACTGTCTGATTCTCATTCCATTTAGGCTGCCACAGATCAGCTGTTACACTCTCAGCCTTAAACGTTTCTTTTTTGATTAAGACAGTTACTCCCATGTGGAGATCGGACACCTACTTCAGATCTTCCACCCGCCAAGGGCAGGTCCAATCCTACTAACATTCATGTTTTTCCCCCTAGTTCCTTCATCCTACTGATTTTTTATTTTTTTATTTTTTTGGTGTGTGGTTCCATATATTCTTTTCCTCTGTTCAGGCAGTCCTGTCTGCTCTCAGCTGATGTTCTGCAAGCACTTGTGTCTGAAGGTGTATTCCTGACGTATCCTTGGAGAGAGATGTTACTCCCTGTCCAATTTCACCTCCACCGTCTTGTTCTTCTAAACCTTTTGACTATTAGAAATAAGACCGCTATGAACATTCATGGGCGTAAGTAAACAACCAGTGGACACCAGGAAGAGAGCACTTCACGGAAACCACAGGAAACCCCACTAAGTCAACNTCCACCGTCTTGTTCTTCTAAACCTTTTGACTATTAGAAATAAGACCGCTATGAACATTCATGGGCGTAAGTAAACAACCAGTGGACACCAGGAAGAGAGCACTTCACGGAAACCACAGGAAACCCCACTAAGTCAACAAAAAATGTCCTTCCAGGGTACAACTCAGGCTGGCTGACCCTGATAGTCAATTAGGAACACAAGGACTATGGTGAAGCACACAACTCATTCCCCTATCTTACAGAACCAACAAACTCAATAAGAGATCTTGGGAACTAGATGTGCAGGCATGATTACTCAGTGTTTCCTGAAAGAAGCTGGAAGCTTGTGGTAGGTATGCTAGGAAATGAATTCCACCATGGTCTTGACCGTGAGGTAACATCCAATGGAGGTTCTGGTAGGAAAACAGGATGAGACGAAATTTGTGAGGGCAAATGTTGGGAAGATCTTTGCACGTGAGGCTCACACACCATTGGGAAAGCTCTGCCCTTTCTTGGAAATACTAATCAGTCTTAGGTGGTCCTTTCCTTCTTAGGGTTACCCAGGACAACCTGAAGCATGCATTTATCTGCCTCATCCTCATCACCATGGTAAAACTGAAGTCTGGGTATTACACCTAGGGAAGTGACCGTTAGTTCTAGATTTTGAAACAAGACAGTACTAAGTGAAGCAAGTGCAAGTGTATTCAGTGCATTCTCACAACATGAAGACAGGGATTTCAGACTGGAAACTAGAAAACGGAGGAGAGCTATACGAATACTGAGAAAAGGAGGTGGGATGGAAAAGATTTTTCATAAACGACCCTGAATGTAATGGTCTTCAAGATTAATTAAGACCTTTTGTAGGAGGAAAATGAAATCTCATTTCTGCAGCCTAATTATTATGGAAGGATTTGAGGCAAGATAATAAACTGTAGATAATGATGTAACATGAGAGAGAATAGAATGAAAGGCTGAAAACTGTCTATGAAGCAAGGTTTGGAGACGTGTCATGCCATGTACTCCTGCCATGTAACCCATCTGTGTTGATCTAGAGAGATGAGGATGGCACGTGAGATTGGCAGCCCCCTTAGCTGCTGCTAAGTCACTTCAGTCGTGTCCGACTCTGTGAGACCCCATAGATGGCAGCCCACGAGGCTCCCCCATCCCTGGGATTCTCCAGGCAAGAACAACCCAGTGGGTTGCCATTTCCTTCTCCAGTGCATGAAAGTGAAAAGTGAANCTGCTGCTAAGTCACTTCAGTCGTGTCCGACTCTGTGAGACCCCATAGATGGCAGCCCACGAGGCTCCCCCATCCCTGGGATTCTCCAGGCAAGAACAACCCAGTGGGTTGCCATTTCCTTCTCCAGTGCATGAAAGTGAAAAGTGAAAGTGAAGTCATTCAGTCATATGTAACCCTCAGCGACCCCATGGACTGCAGCCTTCCAGGCTCCTTCACCCATGGGATTTTCCAAGCAAGAATACTGGAGTAGGTTGCCATTGCCTTCTTAGGTGTGTTCTTTAGGAGCATGAAAAATGCCTAATGTCTCCCACCAAATCACCTGAGTTGTTCCCCATCCACCAATAGAGGTGTTGGGATGAGGCTTTTTGATGTCAAGGGCCACCATTGTCTAGGAAAGTTACTGATGTCATAATCATAAAGGTGTGGCCCCCTATACATAGGAGTGCTCATGGACTCTGGAGCAGATCATTGGGAGTCTTCAAAATGACTCAGGTGATAGGAGGCCAAAAGGCTCTAGCATAATTAGGGAACAGGTGACTCCTTATCCAGGACAAAAAGACAAAGACCTCCTATCAACTGAGATCCAAAATAAGTTTCAAGTTGAATGAACCCACCCAAGCTGAACTTCCCCGAGAGTGAGTGAACTCACCTTTGCCCATTGACACCGCCCCATAAGACACTCTCCTCTTTCCTTGTCTTGCATATGCCCCCTCTTGGTTACATTTCTCCTGAAGCCATCAATACCCTTTCCCCAAAACCAGTGCAATTATTTGCCCCCCTCTCTTTTTTCCTCTAGTTGCCAGAGTAACCGTGAGGGTGAATAAGCACATTCAAACAAATCTGATCAAGAAAGATTCTTAAAAAGTTCCCTCCTCAGATAATCTTAAGAAGATCAGATGCTCAAAGCTCTGTAACCATTGTTTCAAGGTGAATGAAGAGCTGAATCAGAACAAATGGGAAGAGCTCCTAGAGATCATGGAGATCCCTGCCATTCCAGCTGGACAAATGGGTAGCCAGTGACTTCAGAATTTGGGTAGAGAACTCAAATTTCTTTAGGGGTCTTGCCTGTGAGAAATGGCCATTACAGACATTGAATCTCCTTCTAACAGCATGCATTAATAATGAAACTTAAATAAAATCAACCTGCTGTAAAATTATGTGTGTCTGAGCAATGGTAACCCACTCCAGTACTCTTGCCTGGAAAATTCCATGGATGGAGTCTGGTAGGCTGCAGTCCATGGGGTCGCTAAGACTCAGATACAAATGAGTGACTCCACTTTCACTTCTCACTTTCGTGCCTTGGAGAAGGAAATGGCAACCCACTGGGGTTTTCTTGCCTGGAGAATCCCAGGGACAGGGGAGCCTCGTGGGCTGCCGTCTATGGGGTCGGAGAGAGTTTGATACAACTTAAGTGACTTTACAGCAGAAGTTAAGCTCTCTTATAGATAGTGTAGGGCAGAAAGGTCAGAGAAAGGATACGTGTGTGAAGAGGGAGGGAAATGGTTCCTGTGGAGTTGTAGATGGGACTAGAAGGTCCAGTTAGCTTGAAAATATGGGGCAGAACTGTGCCCAGACTAAGCCCCGAAGATACACTTCCCATGGAGAAGAGGAAGAGGGCATAGGTTTTTGTGTGTGAGTGCAGAGGTTGGCAGTTAGCTGGGGAGCCATGTCATGTGGCAAGGGGGAAGAGGGTAATGCCATTTGCTAAAAAGCACCAAAGTAGTGATGGAGCCTGGTGGGATGCCGTCCATGGACATGACTGAAGCAACTTAGCAGCAGCAGCAGCAGCAGCAGTTGCCCCTAGGGCATCTTCTTCATTGTAGTGTTTATTACACCTCAAGATATGATGTCAGCAACTAACAGCCTCAAAAACTCAAACTCTATTACTAAAATATAGCCCATAGAAATGAAATAATGGTGGNTTGCCCCTAGGGCATCTTCTTCATTGTAGTGTTTATTACACCTCAAGATATGATGTCAGCAACTAACAGCCTCAAAAACTCAAACTCTATTACTAAAATATAGCCCATAGAAATGAAATAATGGTGGGTTTTAGTATAGAGACTTATCAGAAAACTAAGACAGAAAACACATGATCTAACAGTTTCATTATTGGATATTTATTAAACACACACACACACACACACACACACCAAAAACTTTAATTAAAAAGAAACTTTGATTCTAATGTCCCCTGAAGCACACCATTCACCAAGACATGGAAAGAACCTAAATGTCCATTAGATGATAGATGAATGGATAAAGATGTTGTCAGTTCATTCGCTCAGTCGTGTCCGACTCTTTTCAACCCCATGAATTGCAGCACGACAGGCCTCCCTGTCAATCACCAACTCCTGGAGTTTACTCAAACCNGGAAAGAACCTAAATGTCCATTAGATGATAGATGAATGGATAAAGATGTTGTCAGTTCATTCGCTCAGTCGTGTCCGACTCTTTTCAACCCCATGAATTGCAGCACGACAGGCCTCCCTGTCAATCACCAACTCCTGGAGTTTACTCAAACCCACGTCCATTGAGTCAGTGATGCCATCCAGCCATCTCATCCTCAGTCGTCCCCTTCTCCTCCTGCCCCCATTCCTTCCCAGCATAAAAGTCTTTTCCAATGATTCAACTCTATGCATGAGGTGGCCAAAGTACTGGAGTTTTTGCTTTAGCATAATTCCTTCAAAGAACACTCATGGCTGATCTCCTTCAGAATGGACTGGTTGGATCTCCTTCCAGTTTAAGGGACTCTAAAGAGTCTTCTCCAACACCACAGTTCAAAAGCATCAATTCTTCAGCTCTCAGCTTTCTNTGGATGTGGGAGCTTTACTGAGGGCCATAGGATTTGAAACCAGGCCTGACCAATGGAAAAGAAACAAAAAGAATATATTGTAAATTTGTCTTAGAAAGTAAAGAAAGATATTTATCTTTTTCTTTAAAATGCCCCAATAAAAAAAATTATATAACCACTTTAATACTTTTATAACTGTTTTTTAATGTTGTATAGTTTAAAAAGAAAAAAAAAAGGTTGGTTTCCTAGTGCTGCTGCTAAGTTGCTTCAGTCGTGTCCAACAGCCCTCCTGAAAACCACTGAGTTCTCAAATAGTTTTAAGTATAGTGTAACTGAGGCTAGGAACCAGTTTGTCATCTCTCAGTACACTGTGGTATGGCCGTGCTCCAGACAGGGCTTTGGGTAGCACCTCCAGAGAATGAGAAACCTCATAGAACACTCAGAACCAGAGGAAAATTACATCCTTTTACTTTCTCTCTTATTAGGTTACTTCATATATGTATTTTCATTTTTCCTATTCAGTGCTATTATGAAAATATCTGCCTGTTTTTCCTGAATATCATGACACATGTCTTCCACCACAGTGCTTTTGCTTCTGAGAGAAGCTTAGAATATTTGATGCCTTTTCTTCTTTGTCATTTAAAATGCAAAGTAGATTTAAGAGAAGCAAAAGTTTTAAGATGCAGTTCTGAAATCGGTCAAAATGTGATTACATTTGGAAAGATCCAATTATGGCTTAAAGAGATATTGTCAAGTTGACTTTGACTTTGTATTCTTCCACATGGTTCACACATTTGACCTTGCTGTATTAAACTAAGTAAATACAGTGTCAACATCATTCCCTTTTTCTCCTGAGTTATCTGTCACCTTGTTCTATCTGCAGTTTGGAAACTAGTCCCATAACTGATACTGATCTTGCAAAGAGAACCGTCTTCCAAAGATCCTACTCTGTCGTTGCTTCTGAATATGATAAACAGCACTCCATCTTACCTGCACGAGTTAAAGCCATTCCCCGAAGAAGAGTTAACAGTGGAGACACTGGTAAGTATAAAGATACAAAAGAAGATTGAGTGATCCTCATGATTTTATTGGTAGATTTTTTNAGACTATCCTTTTTCTATTTCTTGACAATCATGTTGAAGATCAGTTGACTGTACATGTGGATGTTTATTTCTGGGTTCTTTGTTTTGTTCTGTTGGTTTATATATATGTTTTTATATCAGAACCCATATTATTTTGCTTACAAAAGTATATTTGTAATATATTTTGAAATCAGAAAATGTGAGATCTCTAGTTTTATTCTTTTTCAAGATTATTTTGGTTATTTGCAGTCCTAATAGTTCCATATGAATTTCAGACTTTTTTTTTTTTCTATTTCTGTAAAAATTGCCTTTGGATTTTGATAGGGATTGCATTGAATCTGTAGATTGCTTTGGTAGTTATGGACATTTTAACAACTTTAAGTCTTCCAGTGCATGAGCCTGGGATGGCATTCCACTTACGTGTATCTTTAATTTCTTTCAGCAGTGTCTTATAATTCTTAGTGTAGAAGTCTTTTGCCATATGGTTAGGTTTATTCCTAAGTATTTCTTTCTTTCTTATACTTTATTAGTGGAATTATTTTCTAAATTTCTGTATGGATTGGCCATTGTTAATATAAAGAAACATTGATTTTTGTATTTTGACTATATATTCTACCACTTTATGGAATTTGTTTTATTAATTCTAGTAGTTTTTGTGTGGAGATGTCAGGATTTTTACATATAAGATCATGTCATTTGCAAACAGATAATTTTACTTCTTCCTTTATATCTGGATGCCTTTTATTTCCTTTTCCTGCTAGTTGCTCTGACTAGAACTTGCAGTGCTGTGTTGAGCAGAATCAGTGAGAGTGGGCATTCTTACCTTTTTCCTGAACTTAGAAGGAAAGATTTCGTTTTTTCACTGTTGAGTGTGTTGTTAATTGTGGCCTGTCATATACGGCCTTTCTTATGGTGAGGTAATAAATGCACTTCTATTCCTATTGTTGACTGTGGGTGTTTGTTTTTTTTCTTTTTCTTCTCATAAAAGGGTGTTGAATTTTGTGAATTATTTTTTCTACATCGATGGAGATGATTATTAATTTTTATCATTTGTACTTGTGGAGTTTCACATTGATTAATTTTACATGTTGAATTGTCCTTGTGTCGTGTGAGTAAATCCCACTTGATCATGGTATGTGATCCTTTTAATGTAATATTGAATCCAGTTTGGTAGAATTTCGTTGAGGATTTTTGCATCTGTATTTATCAGAGATATGGGCCTACAGTTTTCTTTTGTTGTAGTGTCTTTTTTTTACCTTGGTATCAGGGTAATGCTGGTCTCATAAAAAAATTAGTTTGAAAGTGTTCTGGTCTTTTTAGTTTTCTGTGAGTTTGACATTAATTTTTCATTACATATTTGGTAGAATTCACCGGTGAAGCCATATGGTCTTGAGCTTTTCTTTCTTAGGAGGTTTTTGATCACTGATTCAGTCTTCTTACTAGTTAGAGGTTTGCTCAGATATTTATTCCTTTGTTATTCAATCATGGTAGGTTGTAGTTTATTTTCCTAGAAAAGTTTCCATTTATTTTAGTTTATCCTGTTTGTTGGTGTATAATTGTTCTTTTATTTCTGTGGCAGGTGTAGTGCCTAATCTTTCATATCTGATTTTATTTGTGTCTGTCTTACTCTAGGGAAAGCTTTGTCAGTTTTTTTTTTTTTTTTTCAAAAAATAATTAGTTTTATTAATTTATATTCTCCATTATTTCTATACTCTAATGTTTATTGTTTCCTTATTTCTGCTAACTTTAGGCTTGGCTTCCTAGTTTTCTTGTAGTTTTTCGAAGTGCAAAGTTAAGTTATGAATTTGAGATCTTCTTTATTGTAGAGGTTAGTGCTGTAAACTCCTTGCTTAGTACTGATTTTGCTGAATCCTTTAAGTTTTGCTCTGTTGCGTTTCAGTTTCCCTTTGTCTCAAGATATTATTTTATTTCACTTTTGATTTCTTCTTTACCTAATTGGTTGTTTAGGAGTATGCTGTTTAGTTTTCATGTATTTGTGAATTTTCCAGTTTTCCTTATGTATTGACTCTTAGTTTCATTACATGTAGTCAGAAAAGATACTTGGCATGCTTTTAATCTTACCAAATTTGTTAAGATTTGTTTTGCTACTTAATATGTGATGTATCCTAGATAGTGTTCTGTGTGTCCTGGAGAAAGACCTATATCCTACTGCTATTGGGTGAAGTATTCAGTAAGAATATGTCTATTTGGTCTGTGTTATCATGATTAAGTTGTTCAGTCATGTCTGACTCTTTGTGATCCCGAGGACTGTAGCCTGTCAGGCTCCTCCACTCATGAGATTTTTCCGGGCAAGAATACTGGCTCAGGTTGCCATTTCCTCCTCCAACCCGCATCTCCTGTGTCTCCTGCATCGGCAAGTGGATTCTTTACCACTGAAGCCACCTGGAAAGCCCCTGTTTGATCTACAGTGTTGGTCAAGTCATCAGTTTCCTTATTGATTTTCTGTCTGAATGTTCTATACATCATTGAAAGCAGGGTATTAGAAATTTCTATTATTTTTGTGTTGTCTAATTCTTCTTTCAATTTTGTCAATAGTAATTTTTGTCATTTATTTAAATCCTCTTATGTTGGAGGCAGATATATTTGTTATTGTTATTTAATCCTTATGAGTTGAACCCTTTATTATTATATGTCCCTTGTTCTTCTGACAGTTTGTGTCTTAAAGACTGTTTCACCTGATGTAAGTACGAAGACCTCTGCTCTTTTTTGGAAACCATTTGCATAGAATGCTTTTCTACCCTTTTAATTTCAATCTATATAAATAAATCCTTAAGTATAAAATGAACCTCTTATAGACAGCACAGACTTGGATCTTATTCTTTTCTGTTTTATAAAGTCAGCTACTTTATCTCGTTTAATTAGGAAGATTCATCCATTTACATTTAAAATAATTGTTAGGAAAGGACTTAAAACTTCTGTTTAGTTGTTTTCTCTGTGTCTTGTAGTTCTCTTGGCTTTCTCTTCCCCTCTGGCTCTCTTCTTTTCCTTTGTGTTTCATTGATTTCTGTGGTGGTGGTGGCGGTGGTAAAACTGAGCTCTAACATTATAGTAGTTTCAGGTATATAACATAACACTTCATTATTCATATAAATTGTGAAATGGTTACCAAAATAAGTCTAGTTAATGTTTGTCACCTTACCTAGTAAAAAGTTACTTGTTTTGTGATGAGAACTTTCAAGATCTAGCCTCTTAGTAGCTTTCAAATATGCAATACAGTGTTGCTAGCTGCTTCCCTGGTGACTCAGAGGTTAATGCATCTGCCTCTAATATGGGAGACCTGGATTCGATCCCTGGGTCGGGAAGATCCCCTGGAGAAGGAAATGGCAACCCACTCCATATTCTTGCCTGGAGAATCCCATGGACGGAGGAGCCTGGTGGGCTACAGTCCATGGGGTCGCAAAAAGTCGGACACGACTGAGCGACTTAAATAACTAACTAACTAACTATCATCACCATGTTACGTGTTTCAATACTATGGCTTGTTTATTTTATAACTGGAAGCTTGTACCTTTTGACCTCCTTTATCCATTTCACACCCACTAACCTCTCAACTCTGGCAAGCACCCAAATGTTCTCTGTAGCTGTGAACTTTTTTTGGTATTTATTTATGTATTTTGGGGTTCCACTTGTAAGATTATATGGTATATATGTTACTCTAATTTGTTCCAATAGCATAATGCCCCCAAGATGCATTCAGGCCGTTATAAATGGCAAAATTTTGTTGTTGGTTATGGCTGAACAATAAGCTATTGTGTATATATTTATATATTCTCTTTATCCATTCATCTGTCCATGGACACAGGTTGTCTCCATATCTTGGCTGTTGTAAATAATGCTGTAGTGAACATGTATCTTTCAATTTAGTATCTTAATTGTCTTCAGATAAAAGTGGGATTACTAGATCAATGTGGTAGGGCTACTTTTATCGTTTTGAGGAACTTCCCTGCTGTGTTCCATAGTGGCTGCACCGATTTACATTCCATCAATGGTGTTCAAGGAGTCCCTTTTTTCTACATTTTTGCCAACACTTGTTATTTCTTGTCTTTTTGATAATAGCCTTTTAAATAGATATGAGGTAATATCTCATGGTGGTTTTGATTAGTGATGATTAGTAATATTGAAAATCTTTTCATGTACCTGCTGGCTATCTGTGTGTCTTCTTAGGAAAAATGTCTATTCAGACCTGCCCATGTTTTAATGGCATGATTTGTTTCATTGCTGCTAAGTTGGGTGAGTTTTCAAAATATATTTTGCATATTAACCTTGTAGTAGATAGATGATTTGAAAGTATTTTCCTTCATTTGGTAGGCTTCTTTTTCATTTTGTTGATCATTTCTATTGCTGTGCACAAAATTTTAGTTGGATGTAGTCCCACTTGTTTATTTTTGTTTTGGTTGCTTTTTGACTCCCTTCTTGTTTTCCTTTGTGTTATCTTCTATAGGTATTTTCTTTCTGGTTACCATGGGGCTTTTATAAAGTATCTTACTGTTATAACAATGTGTACTAAGCTGAAAACAACTTAAATTCATTTGCATTTAAGAGTCTGCGGTTTAATTTTCCTCCCTACACACCAAATTGAGCTTCCCAGGTGGCTCAGAGGGCAAAGAATCTGCCTGCAATGTGAGAAACCTGAGTTCAAACCCTGGGTTGGGAAGATCCCATGGAGAAGGGAGTATGATAACACACTGCAGTATCTTGCCTAGAGGATTCCATGAACAGGGGAGCCTGGTGGGTTACAGTCCCTGGGGCTGCAAAGAGTCAGAAACAGCTGAGCAACTAACACTTTCACGCACACACACCTGCATTATTGATATCACTAATTACCTTTTTTTATATTGTGTGTTCTTTAACATATTTCAGTAGTTATAGTTGGTTTTATCTTTTGTATTTTAACTTCTAGAGTAAAATTAAAAGTGATTAATGTATAACTTTCATAGTATTGCAATACATTGAATTTGCCTATATATTTAAATTTACCTACAAACATTATACTTTCATATGTACTTCCATGTTGCTGTTTACTGTCCTTTGCTTTAACCTGAAGAATTCCCTTTAGTACCCTTGTAAAGTAGGTCTAGTTGTCCTCAACCTTTATTTGTCTGGGAAAGTATTTCTCTCTGTCTCTCTTTTTGGTCAGATATGGCATTTACAGGGCTTCCCTAGTAACTCAGTGGTAAAAAACCTGCCTGCCAATGCAGAGGACACAAGTTTGATACCTAGGTCAGGAATATCCTTTGGAGAAAAAAAATCACATCCCACTCCAGTATTTTTGACTGGGAAACCCCATGGACAGAGGAGCCTCGAGGGCTGCAGTCTGGGGTCTCAAAGAGTTGGACACATGGAGTTCACAATTAGCAGCTCTTTTTCTTTAACATTTTGAAGATATCATCCTACTGTCTTCTCCTAAAGGCTCTTATTGAGAAATCCTATAATAGTCTCATATAGTTCCCTTGCATATGAAAAATTCATTTTCTTTTGATACTGTCTTGTTTCTGGCACTTGACAATTTGTAAATCGTCTCAGTGTGCATTTGTTTGGATCTTAATTTTGACTTATTTTTATTTGGGCTTCTGGATTCCGGATGTCTGTTTCCTTCCTAGATTGGGGGAGTTTTTAGCCATTATTTAAATCAATTTTCTGCACCTCTCTCTCTCTCTCTTTTCCTTATGGGATTAATAAACATACTGTGGGAATCCTTACAGGATTTAAGTGTTCTTCACTCTTTAAATTTTTTTTTTTTTTTTTTGCTCCTCTGGATAATTTTAAATGACTTGCTTCAAATTCTCTGATCCTTCCTTCTCTTTGTTCAAGTCTGCTGTTGAACTCCTTTAGTTAATTTTTCAGTTCAGTTACTACAATCCTCAGCCTCCCAATTTCTCTTTGATTCTTTTAAAATACTCTCTTTTGCTGTAATTATCATTCTGTTTATTCATCATTTTTCTGAGCTCATTGAATATTTTTATGACTGTTGCTTGAATTCTTTGTCAGGTAATTCATATATATATATATATTATTTTTTGGTAGAATCAGTTTCTATAGATGTATTTTGTTCCTTTGCCTGGGCTCTTTTCCTTTGCTTCTTTATATTCTTTGTCACTTTGTGTTGATAGCTGTACATTTGAAAAAGCAGCCACTTCTCTTTCTTCATATACTGGCTTTTTACAGTGGAAAGCCTTCACCAATCAGCCTGCCTAGAGATTCTGAGAGCTTTTCAAGCCTTTTCTGTGGAAGTATCTTCTCTGGATTTGTGTGTGAATATTCGTAACTAGAGGGATTTGCTGGATCTTATTTTAAGAGCTCATAATCCCTTGCTCCCTATGGTGTTTGTCTGCTGTGCTGTGAGTTCTCTGAGTCAGCAACACACTGCTCAACAAGTTCTCAGCAGCCCCCAGGAGTCTGGATTCCCATCTGTGCTCTGAGACAGGTGGGACAGCAGCTACTCCCTCAGGCAGGCTCTCCTCTCACCCAGTGAAAGTCAAAATGTTGGACTTATAGTCCAATCTTCTCATTTGTTCCACAAGAGAATCCAGGAGCTAGCGGTTTCCTCTCAATCATGTGATACTATGCCAGAGAGAGGAGCTATGCCAAGAAGGTGTCACAAGTTTTCCCGTTGGATTTGTTGTAGCTGGTTTTGTGCCAGCTGGGTACAGGAGCTTCTTAACTGTGAGAAACTTCCTTCTCACAAAGGATTTTCTTGTGTGTATTGTTTATGAATCAATATATCTGTGGGAGGAAGGCGGATCTGGGACTTCTTGTTCCATCTTCTTTCTAGCCTGCAATGGTATTGCTTTCTATTTTTGCAAATCTCTTTGCAAGAGACCCTGGTTCATTTCCTGGGTTGGGAAGATCCCCTGGAGAAGGGAATGGCTACCCACTCCTGTATTCTGGCCTGGAGAATTCCATGAACTATATAGCCCATGGGGTCACAAAGTGTGAGACATGACTGAGCCACTTTTACTCTCTCACTTTTTAATATTTGCCTTAGTAGAAAACATCTAGATTCTTGTATTTGCTTCTGTAATCAATCCCTTGTCTTATGTTAGGCTGGTGGAGGTATATGAGGAAAACTGAATTCACACAAATATATGGTTGCAAAAAGAGGGATTACTTTTGTAGCCACATCAGATAATCTTGATTTCTTTTTAAATTATATGCTTTAACTCAGTAGGTAATAGCTCTTATATATTAATGGCAATGGGAAATTTTCATACTCTGTGATATTAAAATCAATTGATCAATACTCTACTTTGCATGCGACTTTTACCTGAACATCATTCCGTGATATCATGTATTGGTCATTTGGAAAGCATTGCTTTGTGAAATTAAGTAGATCTTCTATATGTTGACTGGTAATTATATAATTCCTTAAAAAATTTAAAAACTGACCCAACTATCAATCACATCAGTAAACTCATGGTGGTGAACACAGGTTTTCCAACATTTTAATTTTCACTTGATTACTTGAATTTTATGATCAGCAACAGCTAATGAACAACATAATCTCAGTTGCCTTCCCTAAAATGATAGGTTCACCTCATTCTTTCTCAAGAAAATATCTGTTAAATATCCAAGTTTGAAAAACCTTATCTGTCCATCAAACATTCCATAAAGTAGAAATAGTGTCACATACAAAAAGTAGCTGGTTCAGTTTTCTGCACAATTGTGTAAGTACTTTGAGACAGCAGTCATAAGTTTGTATACATTAAAAGTATTTTGTGCATAACTCTCATTTCAATACATAAAATATTTAAAAGATTTATACTCCATAGTTGAGATGTAATGAAATTAATGTTTATTACTCTACATCAGGGACATTTTTAAATGGAATGATGTTTCCCCTGTAAAGTACATAGCATTAAAGAATATGATTAATATTTGTACAGATGGACACTGCTGCCTTGATTTACACTACACAGCCAACATTTTTTTCTATCAAACATTGCTTTTACATTATCAGTACAAGTGTCAAGACTGTAAAAAGGAAAAATAACATCTTAGCATTATTATAAGAATAGTTTTAACCTTCTAGGATCCCTAAAGAGTTCTTTGCATGCCATTCTTTGAGAACTGCTGCTTTGAGCTGCTATAACAAATATACCCAGGGATGCAGAGGACTGAATAAGATGACAGATTATTCACTCATTGAATTGTTTATAGCAGTGGTTCTCATCTGGGAGCAGATCTTCCCCCAGATGTTTGGCAACATCTGAAGACATTTATGGTTGCCACATCTAGGGAGAGGGGCACTAGTGACCAAGGGTGCTGCTCAGCTTCCAATAACAATGGAGGGCTCTCCATAAGAAAGAATTATTCAGCTGAAATGATAGTAGTGCCAGGTTTCAGAAACTCTGATTAAAAGATGGGCAGGCCAGGGAGATGGTTGTATGTTTTACAAGGCTGTTGAAGGGCTCAAGTTCCTATTGTTCTATTATTCCACAAGGAGTTTTCCTCATCCACACAGTCAATCTTGGCTCACTGGAGCAACATCTTCTTTTCACAAGAGGCAAAGTTAAGAAGTTGAAAGCGGGTAAACAACTCTTAAGAAAATGATGTGAAAGTTGTACATATCCTTCCAGGTACTTATGTTCCNCTATATAGGAATACCTATTTATTTGCACACACGTGAATGATCTCCTTGTTACTTCACTACACTGGTTACATTTTATTGCTAGTATGCGTCTTTCATCAGGTAATGCACGTGGGGGCAGACAAGCTGGCTAAGTATTATACTAAATGTAGTACTGATGCAAGGATCTTTCAAAACCATTTCTGAAAAGGCTCTATTATTACATCCTTACATCTATTATTGGTTTTATTTTAATAAAAAATAAAACAAGGTCAGGTATAGATTTATCATTCAATCCAAAGAGTTTCATCTAGTTTCAATTACAAATGTGCTGTCTTGCCCAACTCTTTGCAGCCCCATGGACTTAGCCGACCAGGCTCCTCTGCTCATGGAATTTTCCAGGGAAGAATACTAGAGTGGGCTGCCATTTCCTGCTCTAGAAGACCTTCCTGATTCAGGTATTGAACCTGCATCTCTTGCATTTCCTGCAATGGCAGGAGGATTCTTTACACAAGTGGTGTCTGGGAAACACTTTCATCTGCTTTATGACCCTATATTATCACCTCATCTCTAACTGGCATCATATGTCTTTATTTCTAAAGTAATCTTTGAAAAGGTGAGTTTCTTCACAAATGTATCAACTATTTGCATATCTCTAGTTCTCTGTCACTGGATAGCAGGAGAAATCTCATCACTTTATGTCTAAATGCCTGTGTGGGCATCAAATTGTTAGAAGTCACTTTAGTGAATAACTGACTTAAGAATTCATTGCTTAAAAACAAGGTGATTTCTTTAGCAGAAGCAAGCAGAACCCCAAAGAGGTGATCATTCAAATAAAACTGTTGAAGAACACTCTTTTTTCCCATGTCCCCACACACCTCTTTGAATCCTCACCAATAAAAAGGCATCCAGCAGGAATCAGAGGAGAGCATACTTGCTGCTGCCATGGAAGGAGCTATTAACCTTTCTTCAGCCATGCCCAGTGCCTGGAGTCACCTTAAAAAGCTTCATCCTACAGGATCTGGGCAACTTTGAGCCAGTTCTCACCACTGACAGGAGGAGTTAGTTAGGCTGTGACCCGCTGAGGCCCACTTCCACCAAGGCCTCAGAATTTTAACCTAAACCCAGCAAGCCTTCATGGTACATGTCCATATGCACATGTCCATTTTTTATTGCAACCAGAATGCAAGAGCCGAGTGAAACATAGACATGTGACTATCTAATACCTGATTGTTATCATCATCAGGACCTTTCTGTTTTACTAGTGTTCAATGGATTACTTGGAAGTCACAGAGTGTTCCATATTTGTGCAGACATTTATGCACTTTATGAACACATATCTGTGGATCATAATATATCTCTAAAGGTAAATAGATATAATGATATCTATGGTATATATAAATATAATAGTATATACATACACATATATGGGTGGGTGTGTGTGTGTGGCGGGGTAGTGTGTAATTTCCTCAATTCTGTCTCAATGCAGCAAAAATTTGAAGCAGTTGGCCAGTGTTACAGCTATGTTACAGGTCAATTTAAACAGCAGACCAGTGTTACAGCTTATTTATAGCTCAGTTTTGTTTGCAAGCAAAGGAAAATACATCCTTGAGGAGTGAGGGCAGGCCGACCCAAAAGTAGTATGGGGCTCGATTTTGGCTCCTCTTTTTGAATGTTTTTCCCTCCCCCGGAGCCTGCCCTGTGTAAATTGGAGCAGCCAGGAAGGCTGTGTACTTTACCTGAGGTTCTCATTCTGGTCCTCAGACCATCCTATGTTCTGTTTTCACAGGCTTTTTCCTTCCTTTGTCTTTTAGTCACCACTATTTTGGACTCCTTTTTCCTATTCTAACTGCCTAACTATATATATATATATATATATATATATATATATGTCTCTATAAAATACATCACTGTCCATGATAGACTTTCTGGCCATTCAAGTCCCTTTTGTAGGAAATTCTGGGCTGTAACGTATTGGGCTTCTGGCCAAGAGATTGTTTTTTCTCTTCACATGGTAGATTCAGTTGTAACCCAGACAAACTTGTTTAAGAAGACTCATGACAGAAATGGTAATCATTTTGCCAAGTCCCAGTTTGTGCTTATCTCATGAGCACCGTAAATATTTTACCAGATTTTATTTCCACCAGATCAGGGTCCAGTTTAGGCCTTCACTTAACAACTAGAAACCTTTTCATAGATACTTACTGTAATTCAGTTTATTTTCATGAATTTAGTTCAGCTCAGTGGAAAATATAAATTCGTAGTAAAATAAGATATTCAAGGTGCCGTTTGTTTTAGACCTCAGGTGTTAATTATTCCTTGGTATGCGTGTGATGGAACTAGAAAATACATACGTGCTGACATATTTCTTAGGCTGTGAATGACTTAACCTTCCTGAGACACTTTTTTCCTGTCCCCTTGAAGTGAGACAGTTTTAAGTGGCTTCTTTTATGTCATGAAGACATCCTTACATCTGAATATTTATACCATGACCAGTCATTTATTTCATGACTATGAAAATTTTTTTTATCGTTATTGTTGTTCAGTTGGTAAGTCATGTCTGACTCTTTGCAACCTGCTGGACTGTAGTTATTTATGGTAGCTATTAATTTTTAGCAGTTATTTTAAATTTCTTGGTGAAACACATTTAAAGATATTTCCAAAATTCATGTTTTGCTACTAATCATGTATGTCCTGCAAATGCACTGCTAAATAAAAGCTTTCAGTATTTATTTTTAAGGGAACAGAGGTTTGAGTTAAAGTGAGAATGGTAAGACCCAGGGTTTGTTACCATCATTTTCAAAACCACAGACTGTGGTGCTGGATATTTCTGTGAGGTGGGGGAAGTTCTTTTCCGTGCTGGCTTTGTTATATATATCCTAGCATCAATATTGAGGCTGACCAGATCTCTGGGGAAGCCCATTATGAGGGTGGCTGGGGTACTGACTCTGGCATATGCTATATGTTTATTGAAAGGACATATTCTACCATTGACAATCCTTTACTTAGGTGGCATTTGTGAGTGTCCATTTTGAGAAAGTAGTTTGAAGACTGAACTTCATTTAAAAAAGCTAATAATCAAGTAAACTAGATGTGCCCATAATGAAATGGCAAATTTTAAAATGAGTAAATTTTATATAACTGTAATAGTTCTGAGTAGCCATGTTCAGGAGACAATATGTAAGAAGTCATTTCAAAACAATAATGACAACAATAATTTTGACCTTTTAAAGTTTATACTTTCTGAAGTCTCCTTAATAAATGTGATTATATGTGTTAAGGGTATGTTTTAAATTTTAAAAATAATATAGGTTTAAAATAATATAGGGCCAAAATATAGCATGCAATTCAGAGCAGGGTTTTGGGAGAAAGGTGCTGACTGGTTGTTGCAGGATAGATTCCTTGGACAAAATTTTTATTTTTCCCAATAACTTATTAATAAAAGGAGATAATCATAGTACCTACCTTGTGATATTGCTTAGAAGGTCACGTGAGAACATTCTCAAAGAGCTTAGCATGTTGTCGGGAACAAAATGACATTAACTTAATTTCACATTATCATTAATAAATTTATTGCTTCTAAGGCAGGAAAAAAAATCCCCAAATTTGGAATGTTCACATGAGATTTTTAAAAATTTGCCAATAAAATAACGGTCTCTAATTTTTAATTAAAAGAGATAAATTAAGCTCTTTCTTTAATGAATTTGGTAAAATGTGTGGTGTTTTCTACGGCTTCCCAGATGACTCAGGTAAAGAATATGTCTACAGTGCAGGAGATGCAGGGAATGTGGGTTCAATCCCTGAGTCAAAAAGATCCTCTAGAGGAGGGCATGGCAACCCACTCCAGTACTCTTGCCTGGAGATTCCCATAATCCCGTGGGCAGAGGAGACTGACAGACCATGGTCCATGGAGTTGCAGGGAGTTGGAAGCGATGGACCATGCATGCATGCAGTGTTTTCCCATATGCAAAGCAGATAGTGGTTCTATTTAATCCCCCAAAGCAGTCATATTTTGATAAAAATATAGATAAAAAGATATTCTTGTTTTTTATATGTATCTAGACACCACTTATTAATTTGGTTTTTTTCAGAAATTGAAGAAATGGCAAGTTGGTGGTTATTGATTTCACTATTCAGGGACAAGCTTTCCTAATTGCTCTGTGACCTTCAATGAATCAATTTACTTCTCTGTGCCTGTGGATCAGAGAGGGAGCTTTCACCTGTGAAGTAGAGAAATCACTCCTGAAAATGGCTTCAACAATAGTGCATCAGAGACAGAGTAGTTCTGGGGCTGGTTAATTCAGGGGCTCCAAGATAATATCTAAGACCTAGGTTTTCTCCCCAGATGTCTGTCCTTCCATCCTCAGTATCTCAATTTTGTTTTCATCTGTTCCCCCTCCTGTACACCAGTTGGCTATGCAGGACTAGGTATTATACACAGACATAACCATCTCCAATGGAGGGATCACAGACATGTTTTTTTCTGCTGTATCCTTCATAGGAATGGCGAAACTCTTTCCTACAACTCCACACCCCTAGGACTTCCTTTCGTGACATCACCCCACCCTATCACTTGTAAAAATAGTAAGACTGCTCTGATTGATTAAAGCTGAGTGAGATCCTCTTTTTGGTTAGACAAATCCGGATTTACCCCTGAGCTGGAGATGGTGGTGTCTTCCCAGAAGGTTGGATGCATAGATGCAATCTTGTTCGGGACTTGGGTAACAGTGCACAGTACCTGATGAAGCTTTAATTTCTTTATTCTACAAAATGCAGGAAATATCAATTCTTCCTAAGTCGTGATTTTTTTTAATATAATTCTTTAAAAATGATATTTGTTTGGCCATACTGGGCCCTCGTTGAGGAATCTTTAGCTGTGGCATGTGTGTCTAGTTCTCTGACCAGAGATTGAACGCAGGCCCTCTGCATTGGGAACATGGAGTCAGCCACTGGACTACCGTGGAAGTCCCTCAGAGTGTTTTTAACATCAGCACATCTACCTGTAAGTAGACCCATGTCTCTCAAACTGCAGTATTTTTTTGAGCTTCCTTTGCTAATTATGTTTAAACGTAACTCCAGTCTCTCCTTCACCTGCTTCACTGTTCAGCCAGGACTCTGTAGAGTCATCACTTACTCCTTGTTAGCTCTTACACTGCTAACTGTACTGATCTCCATAATCGTCATGTTCCAAAGCCATGGGATGACAAAAAGCACAAACTCAATGACTTCTGATGCTTAGCTGTTCTGGCAGGGACTATTAACATTGTAGGGAAATACAATATCAAATATACATGCCACCAAAATTCATTTTGTGAAGGTGGCTTAACTGGAGACATGTTCACCGTATGTTGCAAAACTACCACATATTCCTTTTTGAATGAGAAATAGGAATTCACAAGACTTATGGTTTGGCATTGGGGCTTCCCTGGTGGCTCAGAGGATAAAGCGTCTGCCTGCAATGCAGGAGACCCGGGTTCGATCCCTGGGTTGGAAGATCCCCTGGAGAAGGAAATGGCAACCCACTCCAGTATTCTTGCCTGGAGAATCCCATGGACAGAGGAGCCTGGCGGGCTACAGTCCAGGGGTTCGGAAAGAGTCAGACATGACTGAGTGACTTCACTTTATTTATGGTTTGGCATGCGTGCTATCTTATCACGCGCTGTTCTCATCGCTTGTTCAGGTCACTCTGGCGTGAGATCTTTTATGATAATGTGATCCACTAAGAAGTATTGATTTGCCCTTGGGCCTCAGCTGGTACCCGTTTTCTTATACCTGGGGATTTACTTCCTCCCTGCCTCTGGTTGAGACTTGTTGCCAACTCATTTGTAACATAGGAACAGGTTCCTTTCTTCTTTTTCTGGGTTTGATTTCCCTTTGCATTTATCTGTTTCCATCAATGCAAAATACTGAAAGGTTCAAATTGATTTTCCTTGTCAAACATGAAAGGCCTGTTTTTTAAAACTTAAGTATTTCCCAAGGAAATATCTCTGATCAATATGTGTAAGAATTAAAGAGAAACTCCAGACTCCCCCTTGTGATTGTCAGTAACTCAAAGCAACCTGTTTACCCACTTGGATTCTTCCCAGCATAAAATGTTAACAATTGTAATTATCACCATTATGCAGTATGTTCAATTGTCCAATCAATATAATTGCCAAATGGAAATTATACAATAAATATAATTGCTGCTTTACTCCTGTGCAGTATTTCACTAGCACTTCACTTTTTTTTTTTGTCTTTTAATTAGTAGCAGGTGTAATTACAATACTGTGCTCAGAACTAAAGCTGAGTAATTGGCAGGAGTGGGCACTGGGTATGACTATTGAGAGGGGCCGTTGTGACTCATGCTCTGCTGGAATCGCCTGAGGACACCACACAGCCCACCGAGTGACCCACAGTCAAGCTGACTTGTGGACACTTTGGGTATAAACTCCAGGTCAAGGATGCCCTGAGTCTCTGAGTCACACAGCTTTGCCACCCCTCCCTCTTGACTTCTGGTACCACATTGTACCTATTCTTTGTCTTTTCAGACAGATATATCCTTTCCTGGTCGCTGTTTTATGTGCCAGGTGCTAATCTGTATACAGAAGATATTGAAACACAGTAGACAGATGAAGTTTATAATCTAGTGGATAAAAATGGATTCCATAGCAAAACAAACTAAGAGATAAGAAATGTGTGGTGCTAAGTGCTAAGAAGAAAAACCACTGTAACGTAATTAAGTTTTGTTTGCCCAAAATAGTTAAGGAGACCTATCCAAGACAACATTTGACTTGAGATGCTAATGATGGTGCAGATCCTTTTGTTAGCGATTGTATCCAGTGCAAAGGTCCTCAAAGGGCGATTAAGAAGAAGCCTAGAGTATTTAGGGGGTGAGAGTGGAAGAGAGAGAAGAAGAGGGAGAGAGACGGGGTGGGGGAGAGGTTGAGGGAGAGAGAAGGGGTTTTGAGTTTAGAAGTCCTTTTAAAATATTTGTTGATTTATTTGGCTGCATTGGATCTTAGTTGCGGCATGTGAGATTTTTTCTTGTGGTGCATGAAAAGTTGAGGCACGCAGGTTCCAGAGTGTGCAGGCTTCAGCCAGTAGTTGTGACACTCAGGCTCTCTAATTGTGGCACACAGGCTCCGAGCACGCAGGCTCAGTAACTCCAGGGAGTGTGGGATCTTAGTTCCCTAACAACGGAGTGAACCCATGTCCCCTGCATTACAAGGTGGATTCTTAACCACTGGACTACTAGTAAAGTCCCTAGAGGGTAGACCCTAGTTTGGTGCAGTGTAGTGACATAACTTGATTTACATCTTGAAAGTCACTTCTACCTGATAATAAAAACTAAATTGTTGGAAGAGCAAGAACTGAAGAAGATTAAATGAGGGAAATTCCAGGTAGGAGTTGNCAGAGCATAATCAGTACAATGTATTTTCTGTTTTTATTATTCTTTGGGATCTAGTGTGGGTTTATATTCTGACTGATAATTTCACTATAAACTCATGTTCTGGATGTTGTCCCATCTTTTCCCCCTATAGTTATAATCAGAAGGAAACCACGATACCTTGATGAACAGCACTGGAGGGCAAAAGGATCCATGTACTTTTTATCTAAGATAATACTAGAAAAAGAAAGACTGTTCTATAGTGTAATCAATTCTGATAAACTTTAGAAACAAAGCAAGGTCTTCAGATCTTTAGGCTATTCATCTCTTCCTTTTTAGAAAAAAAATTGTCTTTAATTCTGTTGTCCCCAAATATGTAATTATAATAAACAAGACAGAAGCAATATCTAAACTGTTCATTGACATAACTGTTTTGTTTAAATTGCCCTTGAAGTGTTTCAGAATTCTTCATAATATTGCATTGACATAGGTGGATCAAAAGAGAGAATGTTTAATTACAAATATGTAAAATCACCTAGAGTTTGAAAGTCAGTGAATGTTTTGTCCCAAACTTACATACTTGTTTCACTAAAAGCTTCTGCTTCTAATCACTTAGCTATCATTTCATATTCATTGAAAATATGGAAAAGAAACACTGAAAATATTGCTTGAAGAAATACAGCTTATCTGGCTACTTTCATGATTTTTCAAATGCAATATGGAAGAAAAAGATATATAAACACTGTTTCCCTGGGTAACAGATCTAACAAAGAGCAGATTTTTATCTTTGTGATTGCTCCAAAGGGGAAAAATAAAATAAAAGACAGCTTAGAAGGAAAGAATAGCATTTGTAATTCTTGACTATCTTATTAGTAAGAAAGTAGAGAAATTCTTGACATATGGGAAACAACACTACATGTGCTGACTGTTTGAGTGGGATATAATTCCAGTATGCAATTCAGATTAGCATAGGAGATTTAAAATCCCCAAACTTAAACACAGTCAGTCCTTATCAACTTACTTTAATTTGGAGAAAGGCTATCTTACCAGCTAAGGATTAAAGAAGTATTGGTTCATTTAATATTTATTCATTTGTTCTTTTTTTTTTTTCAGTTTGAATTTGCAGATTATCAGTTGGATGTGAAGTCCTGATTCTAACTGCAATGTAATTAAATAATAACTCAAGAAAAGTTAAATAAAGATATATACTAATTATTTTCTTAATCCATTGATTAAGAAATAAATCCATTGATTTATTCATTCCTTAAAGCCTTGTTAGAATATATAGTGTCAAGAAAAGTTAAATAAAGATATATACTAATTATTTTCTTAATCCATTGATTAAGAAATAAATCCATTGATTTATTCATTCCTTAAAGCCTTGTTAGAATATATAGTGTCAAGCTTCTCAAAACTAAATCGAAAATATGAAGCAAATTTTTGACATTTCTTGGAATCTTCCCTCCGTGAAGTCTAATTCTGGGATGTTAGTTGCACTCTGCTTAATTCTTTATGATGGGACATGTTCTAGAAGCTGATTCACTGAATATAGTTCAAGGTCTAAGTACATAGGTTGGAAAATTCTTTTGTATGAAAATTTAACTCAACAGATAAACCAGTCTGTCTTACTGGTGATTGATCATGCAATTTGTTTTTGTTTATGCAAATAAAAATTAGTTTACTTGTTTATGGAAATATATCAATATATTTGAGCTCCTTCAAATTAGAAGTATTCGAAGGCATTTTATCCATAACCTTGATTTTCTCATCTATCTACTTGTATAATCTCATGTAAGGACAGATAACAATGATAGTGAACTCTTACCTGCAGCATGTGTCTGTTATATAACATTTAGGGTCGCTACAGATAAAACTAGGATTTTAGATGGAAAATAAGGAAGTAATCTCTGTCTGCTATCTACAACATTCCAAATTCTGCTGTCATCAATGTACTTGTTCTTTCAAATAGTTTAAAGACCAGTGTCCAGAATCTTGCCTTTTGAATATGTGCATGTGTGCATGGAGGCAGAAAAATGAAAGAAGCATGCTCCTGTCATGACACTTAGGGAATTATTGTGGTGGACGACTCCCTAAACCTTAGTTTCCTTATCTTTCAGAGTAAGATTAGAAACTGTGAAAGACAAGAGCATGGAGTGGGAGCAGTTCTCCTGACACTTGGATTTCCTTATCTGCAAAAACGTCAGGAACTCTTG
Source organism: Neotragus pygmaeus (assembly GCA_006410875.1). NCBI lineage: Eukaryota > Metazoa > Chordata > Mammalia > Artiodactyla > Bovidae > Neotragus > Neotragus pygmaeus. The sequence goes on along the minus strand of SJYV01047685.1, from coordinate 984,540 downwards.
TAGGTGTTGGCAGTACAGTTGTGAGTAAGGTAGAAGGTCGCATAACTGATGAGTATGTGCATTCTTAGCACTGTGCTTATGTGTAAGCATATTACATTAGGATATTGCTTATTCTAGCGCTTATTATATTAGGACATTTGGCGCTGCTGGTGTTGGCGATAGTGGTCGTTCTAGAAGTAATGGCATGACATTAGCAGCAGCAGTTCAGGATACTGCCTTTTGTACCAGACTGGGTATCTCCTGACATACTGATGTCCCCTTCTGTTAAACGGTGCCTGCTGGATACTTAACACTGAGCAGATATTCACATACTACTAAGTGGGAACATTGACCATATTTGTTTCTATATAACTTGGTAATTAACTTCCCTGGTGGCTCAGACGGTAAAGCGTCTGTCTACAATGCGGGAGACCTGGGTTCGATCCTTGGGTGGGGAAGATCCCCTGGAGAAGGAAATGGCAGTCCACTACAGGACTATTGCCTGGAAAATCCCATGGACAGAGGAGCCTGGTAGGCTACAGCCCATGGGGTTGCAAAGAGTCGGAAATGACTGAGCGACCTCTCTCTCTCGTAATTAACAACTGACAGGCAGAAAGAGAATTTAGGCTAAGAACCATGAAATAGGATTACCCATCCTTTTTATTTCTCACAAGGAATCATATGATAGGAAAGTAGGGGGAGAGGTGTGGGGAAAATTTCTAACATTCCCTGGAAAATATGTCAACTGTGTGATCTAATCCTGTCTTCACAACAGTCCTATGAGAAAATAGGAATAGAGAGGCTAAGTGACGTTTCCAAAGCCACACAACTCTTACAGTTATGGGCTCAGCCATGAAATCAGACTTGTTGGTCTTCAAAGTCCTTCTCTTGCCTTATCCCCCAAGGTAAGGCTGAAAACTTCTTTTAGGTCAACTAACACTCAAGAATTTAGAGTTTCAGGCTTCAGGGAAAGGGGTTGCAATATCTTATGTTACATTGTCATTGAAGGTGCAAAAGACACATCATGTTTAACTGAATCAAGTTCCATTTCAATTAAGCAAAAAAGTCAGGTTGAACTACAGGGCTGTGGTCCAGGGTGGACAGCTTGAATTTGGCATATCTAGGTATGTTTGCAGTTGCAACTGTAACTGAAAGTGAGGACTGGCTGCTCACTACTCAAGAATCATTAAAGAGGAAAGGTTGATGAAAATTTCTCTTTATTTTGGATGCTGGCAACTGGGGGGGAAAGTGGATGCCTGTCCAAAGGCCAACTTCCCCCAACTGACAATCAGGGGACAAATACATATAGAAACAGCTCTGATAGTCATCTTGAAATTGGTCATTAGTGGTCTGACCAGCATCATCTTGATTGTTTTGGTATAGTTAATCTTCAGTACCAAGATCAGTTTGTTTCCATTTCTTTGAAGCCTATTCTCACAATTGTGACAGGTTATGTATGTCATGGCTATAGTCTGGCCATCATGTAGTTAACTTCTCCACCTGGCGGGGATTTCAGTATCTATAAGACAGCTCATGGGATATGGCTCAGAATATTATCCATGGCCTTGGGAAAGAACTAAAGTTCCTTAACTATGGTTAACGACTACATTATTATTATTTATTTGGTCTCCTGTGACTGCTTTCCTTGGTTTCTGCATTTTCATTTCTCTGATTAACTTATTCTTTGGCTAAAATTTTTCCACAGACAGAAGGCAAACTGAGGCCATTTAGAGATGGTACCATGGAGTCTCATTCTATTTCACAGCCACTGGGGGTGGAATGACCCTGGGCAGAAAACCTGGACTACTTCCTCTGGAGGGAAATAGTATAACATACAGAATTTTGATCATGCCTTCAGCTAAAGTTATTGGGGCTTTCACGTTGTTTAGAATGATTTTGATTTCTCATAAGGAATTTAGTCTTGAGTTGCTGCTAAGTCGCGTCAGTTGTGTCTGACTCTTTGTGACCCGATAGACAGCAGCCCACCAAGCTCTTCTGTCCCTGGGATTCTCCAGGCAAGAATACTGGAGTGGGTTGCCATTTTCTTCTCCAATGCATGCATGCATGCTAAGTCACTTCAGTCACGTCCGACTCTGTGCGACCCCATAGACAGCAGCCCACCAGGCTCCTCTGCCCACAGGATTCTCCAGGCAAGAACTGGAGTGGGTAGTCTTGAGTTATCTGAAGTCATTTCTGTCATGAGTCGTCCATTCTCCTTTGTGGTATTTCAACCAGCTCTCCAGTATTTCTAAGTCTATACTTGCCATTAAAAAGAAAAATAGCGACATCTATTTAAGGAGATCAACTAACTTCTTAAAGTAGTGGCCATTTTGTTGGGAGACCTTTAAGTAATGGTTATTGAAGAGAAAACATTCAGTTAGGCCTGAAAAAGTCTGCTTTTTCAGCAGGAAACTGGAAAAGAAGGTGCTGTTAGAAGAAAGAGCAATGTAAGTAGGAAATATAAAAGTAAGCAGGCAGGACACTTTTGAAATGTAACTATTAGGAAAGGAAAACCATAGAACCCCTTTCAGTAGATTTTTATGTGATATGTATTAAGTGTTTTTCCTTAAAGAGATGCAAAGTACATTTTACTTCACATAAATTCAACAGTAATTGATTAACTCAGTGTCTAGTATATAAGAAATTACATTCAGTCTGCTGAAAATTTAGAAAAGAGTGAGATACAGGTTTCATAGGAGCGTACAGCTTACAGAGCAAGGTAATAAAAGTATAGTCATCCATATAGCAGTAATGAAAGGTGGAGAACCAAATATTTCCTGAAGGCCTTCTTGTGTTACCCATAGGTATTTTTTTTTTTTTTTTCATTTTAAAAAGGAGGAAACAGAAGTTTAGGTGGCTGTACAGTGTTCCCATGTTCACAAAGGTACAGATTCAGAGATAAGAATGAAAATTTAATTCTGACTTATTCCAAGCCCATGCTATATCCACTAAACCACTTGATTCAAGCAAGACAGTTATTTGGAGGTGTAGACTGAGGTGCTACAACTTTCAGAAAGACATAGCACTTATGTATGTACTGGAAAGAGTTGTGACCCATGGAATTTGGGAGTGTGGTCATTCCAGACTGGCAGCTTATGGGGTCGAGGAGCAAACCAAAGGGTTTGTGGTTCTTCAGTAGTTTTTTATGAATGACTAGCTTGGAGAAGCTGAAGGAAAACAAACCCAAATGGCAAGGTTAGCACAGGCTTCTTCGATCACTTTTGAGAGGACAATTCCATATACAGCTCTTTACCTCCTTCAGTCAATAAATGCTACTGGGTGAATTCACATTCTTTTGTATTTTACAAATCATAACATAATTACTTTGAAACCATATCATCTACATATGGTAGATGGAATTGAGCCTGTCTTCTGGTCAGGATGTCCTGATTAAATCCATGTGCATCATTTGTTAAATCAAGATTAATGGTTTAAATGTCAAAGTACATACCGAAGGGGCTGATAGACTCCTATCTTTCACTGAAGTCCCTTTGATAGATAAAGAAGGCATAGTCTTATAAGAGGGATGGATATGGATTGAGGTGACTAGAAGAAAAACATATGTCAGAATAGTTACTGAATGCTGTTTGACTATATACAAACATCCCTAAATGTCCTTTAGTCAAAATCATACTTATGGGCAACAAGCTGTTCATTTTGATTGATGTGTGATTTGCACACAGGTCAATGTTTTAGATTAAATGAAGGCACATTGGAGAGGATCTGAATGTTAGAATGAAGAAGCTGGATTAATAGGGGATGATTTGATTATTTGGGAAAGAGAAAATAGTAATTGCAGCTGTGTTTTGAAAGACCATCTGTGAGGCTTCTGTAAGGAGGATTATAAAGAGAAGAGTGAAGACAGACACTGGCCAGAAGGCTTTGGAAAAGTTCAAGCAAAGCTAGAAGGACTTCAGGTAAAGTCAATGGTAATGGAAAAGAAGAGCTGAATTTGGATTCTAATGAGAATTCTGTTTCCACAGAAGGGGTCAGGAGTTGGAAGTAGATGATAAGTCAGAAGAAAACATTAAAAAATGCCTTTCAATATTTTAGGTTTAGAAATTCAGCTTGGTTTGGGTATAGTAATTAACATTTTTATTATGTTTGTTATTGAAGTATAGATAATGAACAATATTATATTAGTTACAGGTGTACAGTATAGTGTTAAATCCATTTATGGGCTTCCCAGGTGGCTCAGTGGTAAAGAATCCACCTGCCAAGCAGGAGATGCAGATTGTTTCTCTGGGTCAGGAGAAGGAAATGGCAACCTACCCCAGTATTCTTGCCTGGGAAATCACATGGACAGAGGAGCTTGACAGTCTATTGTCCATGGGGTCCCAAAAGACTTGGACATGATTTAGCAACTAAACAACAATTCCATTTATAGTATTATAAAATATTGACTCTATTCCCTGTATTGTATAATATTATCTTTGTAGTTTATTTAGTTTTAGCCTCTTAATCCCCCAGTTCCTTTCCCCACTGTAACCATTAGTTTGTTCTCTATATCTGTGAATGTGCTTCTTTTTTCTTATATTCACTAGTTTATTGTATGTTTTAGATTCCAAGTATAAAGGATACTATGCAGTATTTGTCCTTCTCTGTCTGACTTATTTCATCTTACATAATACTCTACAGGGACATCCATGTTCTTACAAATGGCAAAAATTTCATTTTTTATGACTAAATAGTGTGTGTGTGTGTGTGTGTGTGTGGTGACATTTTCTTTAAGCATTTCTTTAACTATTAGCCTGTTGATAGACATGTGGGTTTAAAGATGAAAGTAAGTTACTCTCTTCTGCGTAGTAATGGTAATATATGGACACTTTGGAAGGTCATGTCACTGTCTATGGATATAGTTTTTATGGTAGCACTGCTTAGACATATGACTTTGTCTGCAAATAAAGAAAAATCTTTCACAGGTGGTCTAACATTAACAATGGTTTTAAGAAATATATAAAATCAGTAGGCAGAATTAATAAATTAGAATATAAAATAAACAAATATATTAATATGGTTATGTTTAGTCCCCTTTCTTACTGGAGGTTGTACTACCATGAAAAATCCAATCACGAGAATCAAAAGTTGAAGATTCCTTGGTGGACAATTAGGAATAAGAACAATGCAGATTGAATGGTCAAACATTTAACAATGGGGGGGCGGTGCATTCACCTGCTCACAGAAATGGCTCTGCTGTTATGAAACGCAGTTTTGAACTCTCTCCAACAGCCCAAGATGACTGAAGAGCTGAAGGGAGTAGGTTGGAGATTTTATTTTTGCACTGCTCCCTCTGCTGGTAATGCTGCTTTTAAAGAGAAACTCTATGCTCTTGTGACATTCTTCATGCAACTCTGTCTCTGGGCTCTGGAATCTCTCCCCTTCATTTGCCCCTTCCAGCCTGAGAGTGGGAATGCCTCTTCGCTGTTGGAGCCCTTGGGTGCTGCAGCATTCTTCGCTGCTCTCAGTAGAGTGTTCCCACCTCTGTAATTTGTTCTTCTGCCTCCTTTTCAGTCTGTGCAAGTCACATGTTATCCACTAGGATTCTGACATATATTCTCAAAGCAGGCTGGTAATTCAAGCTCCTTCCACCTTGTGATGCTACCATCTGAAAGATGTGGACTCTGAGATTGCTGCAGAAGTAAAGGCAGGCTGTGGACACTTGAATAGTGTTTTGTGGTCAGTCCTGTATGGGCAGGTACTGGAACCTAGTCACATGGCCCCAACATAGCTGAAATGTAGTCTTCTTGGGGACCCAGAGGTGGGAAAGAAATGAGATTTGCCAAGCACAGCATTGTCTGTGTCAGAGATGGAGGTGTAAATTAGGTTGATGTGATGTGGGCATTAACTCATAAGGATGATATTAAAGGTGTATATATGAGAAGCTTGGAGGATACTTAACATTATGTCAAACTCAGCCATATGCGTCACTTCACCTCTCAACCAGATGCCCTTACATTTACAGGTAACATCATCATTTTCCAGTTTGCTCAGACTCTGACCTTCAGTATCATTTTGGAATCTCTCTCTTCCTCTACATATGAAGTTAGGTCTAATCCTGCAGATTTCAGTTCTGTCATTCTTTTGCATTCCACCTGTTCCTTTCATTTTAACTAACAGTGACCTGGTTTAATGCGCCAGGTGTAGAGGAACAAGTAAGTAAGAACTGTTGGAAAGATGTTCTGTGGAAAAAGACAGCAAACGGCAGACTCTTAGGTATGTCCACAAACATGGAAGCAAAAAGACAAAGTCATAAAGGCAAACCAAGAAGGCTTAGTAAGAATTAACACAGTATCATCAAAGACAGCTCAGGAATGAAATTTGCAAGAGGCGCATGGTCAGAGGTGACAAATTCAGGCAGGTGTGACAGATCGCAAAGAAATAAAGTTGAGGCATTTATCCTCATGTTTCTACCAATCTTGGAGGATTGGACTGAGGTTACCAGGAGGCGCTGGATGCTGCAGAGCCACTATGAAGAGAAGGAAGAGAAGGATGTTTTAGAGCAATGTGCCCCTGCTCATCACTATATTATACTTGTTTCCTTTCCAACCTCAGCACAACAACTGTTTCCTTCCCTACCAATCTTTAGTTTCTACTTTCTTTCCTTACTTTCTACTATATCTGTTTTTCAACTCCAGAAATACTTTCTTTGCTCTTTCTGCCTTTGAATCAGTCACACCTTACTTGTGTTCTGTAATCACAGTTGGGTCTCAGTCATTACTCAGTAATATTTTTATTCTTAGTGATTCTCTCATTCTACTGTTCTATTCTAAATCCTGCTGATTAAGCTTCTGTTAACCACACACATACCATTCAATGAAGGTCTGTGCTTTTCCTTCTTCTACCTAAAACCTCTTTGTTTCTTTGACACCTTGGTATATCTAAGAATGTAAAGACCTTCCTTCCTAAGGAATATGTTGCCGTTTGCTCTTTGCATTTCTAAGACACCTTAGTTTCTCTGGCTGAATTTGCATGTTCAAATATTCAGTTTATTCATTATTGCTCACTCTTTGCTTCAAGAATTAAGAACAGATTTAGAAGAAAGAAAATCTCCATGACCACCTTTAGATAATACTTTGGCCTCTTCGCCACCAGAGCCTGACAATTTGCTAAACAAATGATTATCATTGGTGTAATAACCAGTTATTTTCATTTTCCCCAGCTGACCCTCTGCTGAAATTGCTAGTAAACTGCAGAAATGGACAATGGCAGGCAGAAGATATGGCTAGAATGAGAGGCCTTGATAATCCACAGGCAGCATGTCTAGAAATGGACATGTTGCAGGAATAGTGGTCCTGTCTCCTGAGATACAGTCCCCCATCTCTTCTGATCTCTCCAATACCAGGGTTATTAATGTACAGACTGAACCACCCTTGAAGACCATTCACTGCTTTCCATTTGGCTTTCCCTTTGGGCTGGCTGAAATTGTAGTTTGCCTCCCAGTGTCCAGATGCTTGGAATGTGTGCTCTGCTTTGTAGCCATTTCAGTGACCTTTACACCGAGATACATATTAAAATATTTTTGCCTATGTTTTATGTATTCTAAATTTCTTCTTCATCTATAAATTCATGCTCATTTTTATGCCCAAAATAGAAACATATTTGAAAACTAATCACATGACACATTTGCAAGGTATATTCTCATACTTTGTCTAGTTTAGTTCTCAAACTGTGATATTATCATTGTTAATTCCATGTTAAAAAGAAAGAACTTGTGGCTGGGAGAGATTCCTGCCCTTGACTAGTTGGCTTACGTGCTTTGTAGTTGCTGGTCCTGGATGCTAACTCCTTTGATCTACATTTCTGCTTTCCTAATTGCTTTGGACAAAAGGAAGGAGGGAACATGTTGAAGAAGCAATAGGCTTTCCAGATGAGTTGCTGGACTAAATGGCCTTTAAGGATTGCTCCAGTATGGCTGTTTCTGGTTCTCTCCTGATGATAGTGCGACAGCATTTAATTGTCCTAGCTGAAAGAGAGAATAGCTGACTGAGTGAATTATTAGTTTCTGTTTTTATTAATTAGGAAAGAAATCCCAAGATCTCCAAGAGAAAATGTATATTTACATGCACTTAAAGTTCAGTAGTATGAGAGGGGAGGCTTTATTGCAGGCTCAGATAGTAAAGAATCTGCCTGCAATGCCGTGGACCTAGGTTCACTTGCTGGGTCAGGAAGATCCCCTGGTGAAGGGAATGGCTACCACTCCAGTAGTACAGAGAATGGGCCGCTTGCTAGTGGGTGAGCTTGAGAATGTTAATATCTCTTTCCTGCCTCTTGGCCTCTTATTCATAATATGGGCTGTATAACATACCTACCTCTAGAGATTTTGTGGGGTTCAAATGACTGTATACAAATAAAATGCTTAGAATGGTCCCTGGCATGTAGGAAGTTCTCAATAAACACCAGCTGGCTTGGATTTTTGTAAAAATAGAAAAGATGTGTAAGGAAACTATCACTTTAAAGAATAGTTAACATCTATTGATTTATGGCTTAAAATTGCTTGAATTTTTTGGTCATTGAGTTTTTGCAGAACACCTTATATGCATTATCTCATTTCACCCAAACTATAAGAGAGTAGGACATGGCAACTCACTCCAGTATTCTTGCCTAGAAAATTCCATGGATAGAGGAAACTGGTGGACTATAGTCCATGGGATCTCAAAGAGTCAGACACAACTGAGTGACTGAGCACGCACACAATCAGAGAGTAACAATTATTATTATCATTTAATAGATGAGGAAACAGCCATAGGAACTTATTTAACTTACTTTAGTTTCATGGATATGAGTTGCGAAAGAAAGAATCAAACAGTTTCATCTGAAGAGAGGCGATACTAACTAATATGCTAAGCCTTTCTGGTCTGTTTTAGATTAAACAATGCTTGGATAAAATTGAAAGTCTTTTAAATACAGTTGGGAATGGTATCATAGAATTACACCTGTATGCCATTCCTACTATAGTCAGATATTTAAAATTGTATACCTTGATAAGTGATTGGCATGACCCACAAAATTGTAAATTATGAAAGTAGATCCTTGACACAAGTGTTTACTATGAAGCACTTTCATTTCATTTACTTTCATTCTGTCACCTAAAACTCTCAGAAGAGGCTGGAGCACAGAAAGGTACGCCACGCCGTTAACTATAATACTTTCCCATCTTGCTCTTCATCTTGTCAATTAGATAACAGAACATTCAAAAACACGTTTGAGAATCTTTGTTCTTTGGTCTTCCCTAAATGAATATCAGTAATAGGAGGAAAAATATTTTAAAAACATATTTGGGAAAAAGAGAAAGATTATTTTCAAAAACAAAACCTTCTAGCTTTTAACTAATTCATCCCAGATATAAAGCAATACCGTTTCATGCCTCATAACAATTTAATAAATATTACTAAAATATGGCAACTGCCACCACGACTCATTAGCAAGCTGTTTCTGTAACACAGAGTTTTCCAGAATTGTTTGGGGAACTTGGTCTGTCAATGTAATACACACAGTAATCTCTGAAGAAAGTCAGGAACATATGGTCCCTGCTCATCAGCTAACCCCCAGGGATTGCACCAGAATCTCTCTTCTTACAGCTCCATGACATTGAGAGCAGAGATGGAGATAAGATAGGGGGAGAAGGGCGGTGGGCTGAGAAACACTGATTACTTAAACTGTAAACTTGCACTTGGAAGTGTAAATCAAGAATTACAAAGGTAACATCTTCAAGGAATCTTGTTAAAATGCAATTTGAACATTGCAGCATTGGAAATTTTAGGATATCAATTCTGAATCTTGGCACACAGTTAAATTAATCATTTCAGCAACCACAGTAAAATGCTGCATATAGCAAGCCACTGGCCAACATAATTGAGTCAAATGCCATCTATTTATCAAAATCAATATTCCTTTGAACATATTTTCAATGTTTAAAATTCTGAAGTTTACATACATATTAAACCATCTCTCTTAAAAGGAATATGATATATTTTCTAATTTAAAGAGGGCTGTCTTGTCCCAATTAAATCTGTTGGAATAGAAAACTGTTGAGTTAACAACATCTGTCAGTGATCATTTATGTATAAGCAGACTTATGTACTTTAATAATTATGTTTATTTAATAAATCATCCTTACTGCCTGGAATTGGGTGATCAGAAAATTGTTTCACCCAAAGATACAACATAACCACTGAATTTTGAATAATTCTATCAGTGCAGTATAAGCCCTGTCTATTAGTTGGAACAATAAAGTATAGATTCGCACTTTACATTCTGGAGCACCTTTTAATGGAATTATTATCTCAGGAGTACATTTTTAAGACAGTTCAATAGAGCTTCCCAGGTGGCTCAGTGGTAAAGAATCTGCCTGCTGTGCAGGAGCTGCAGGAGACACGGGTTTGATCCCTGGGTCAGGAAGATACCCTGGAGTGGGAAATAGCAACCCACTCCAGTATTTTTGCCATGGAAATCCCAGGGACAAAGGAGCCTAGGAGGCTACGATCCATGGGGTTGCAAAGATTTGGACATAGCAGTGACTAAATGACAGTTATTTTATCACTTTTACGCTTGTGTTCTTTTGTTTTAATTTGGTCTAAAATCCTTTTAGTTTCACATTATTTCATGTGTCTAGGTAAGCTGAAGCTCTGAACCTTGCCCTGGGCAAAGTCAACCTTAGGTTACTTGAAAAGTATGGCTTTATGACAATTTCATGAGTAAATGTAGTTAATGAGAACAGCAGGAATATATACTTAAAAATATATGAATATAAAAAGATTTGGATTACTTTGAGAGGAAAAGAAATACAATATATATTGATATATAATATATATCATGTATATATGTATATATATACAATATGTATATGTATGTATGCATACGTATACATACATGTGTATATGTACATGCATGTATACAATATGTATATGTATACACATATGTATATATGTACAATATGTATTGATATATAATATATATTATGATATATATAATATATCAATACTGATAAATATATATTTAATATACATATAAAGAAAATTTTCCTGAGAAAATGGAGAAGTAACAGGGGGAAAACTGAAATATGACTACAACATATCCAAGTAGGAGTCCTGGTATAGAGAAAAAGAACATTAAATTTACCAAATATAAAGATTTTAAAGATAGAGTCAATATTATATTTATTTAAGCACCCAAAGCTTGGTCAGACTCTTCTCAATGATTCTATTTTAAGGTGAAGTTATTGAAAGCTGACTTCCATCTCAGAAATTATTTGAAGTTGTTTTACATGGAAACAGCCTGCCTCATGTGATTGATTGCACTCTGAAGCACTCCAGCTAGAAGGTGGCTATGTGACTTGAAATTTAAATATACAACAAATTCAGCTGGGTGCCAGGGTGCCAGCCTGCTGGGTGGCCATTTTGGGAGGGGGTAGAAGTAAAGGGCAAGGGATTGAATGGAGACTTGAATATGTGAAAGGGAAGACTTCAGACTTTGTGGTTGGAAGAGCGCAGGGCGCTGCAAGAAGCAATGTGTCGAGCTGAATAATTCATGATGCAGTACTAATTTTGACTCTGGAGAAAATTGCTTTCTCACTGTGCCAAAAGCTAGGCAGTGAGACCAAAAATCAAAGAGGAAGCTAAATGCAAGGGGAGAAAACACCCGGAATCAACACAGTATCAAATTGGCAACCTGTTTAAGGTTGCAAGTATTGTCAAAACACATGAATACGCATTTTAAGCCTTCCCTAAAATTGAGCATTCAGATTTATGCACATACTGATTTGTCTGCAATAACAGGCAAATATTTTATAATTATCTTCAAAAATAGCTCCTTGGTATTAATGCAGAGACTTCCAGTTAGAAACTAAGTATTTGTGTTGTTCATTGATACTTGGTAAAGACAAACTGCATCTCTTGGTATAGGGTAATGGATCCATCATCATTTTTTACTTAGACAATCATAGTTCCAGAAATGACCTTTTGAGTTAATTAACAAACTGCCATAAATATGGAACTTGATAAATGTTAATATTTATTAGATTCCTAAAATCCAGATGGTCTTCCTTCTAGTTTCCTTAGTGGATGAAATTAAATAAGAATTCTTCTAAAACACAACGTTGGGCATCCTGTCTATCACCTGTACTTTTAATTCTTTTTTTTGATGATTGGAATGAATTATGAATATTTCTAAAAGCAAACCAATGGATTCAAGTTTAAGCCATTAAAGCCAAGCTTTAAACTATAGGACTTTTTGTTCAAATGTAACACAATTCAGAAATTTGATTGTTCATTTCCTTTTCTTTAATGAGTTATACAAGGAGTTCAAAGGATTCTCAAGTGGCGCTAGTGGTAAAGAACCCGCTGCCAATGCAGGAGACATAAGAGACACAGGTTCAGTCCCTGGGTTGGAAAGATCCCCTGGAGGAGGGCAGGGCAACCCATTCCAGTATTCTTGCCTGGAGAATCCCATGGACAGAGGAGCCTAGCAGGCTATGGTCCATGGGGTTGCAAAGAGTTGGACACAACTGAAGTGATTTAGTATGCAGGCATGCAGCACATAAGAATTTCAAACAGCTTCTCAGTAAGTGCAGATGTGAAGATAACAAAGATGTTGGAAATGAAGTCTTTCTTCTCTCATTTTGTTTGTTTTGTTTTCTAAGGAAAAGTTTAATTTGGCTCCAGAGAGTAGGAAGGCATCCTTGGCAGAAAAATGGCATCCCAGGAGTGGGTGAATAAGAATGTGCACTCTGCCTGCTCTCAGGTAGCCAAGAGAGTCTTCTGAGACTGAGCAGGGTTTCTAAAAATCACCTCCTGGCAGAGATGAGGGCTTTTGCTTAGCAGTTTTCACTCTTGTATGGGGCTGATGAGATACTGTTCTTTAGGACTGGCTGGAAATAATACTTACCTAAATCCAGGAGGCCATCAGCAATCCAGTGTAAAATTCAGTTGAGTGTGCCCAGCCTTCTAAAATTCACTTAGCTATTGTGGTGGCACCTGGTATGACATAGCATTTAACTTTTCTTACTTACTTAATGTAGATTTTGGCGACAGAACAGCAGATTGGCTACACAGAGCACATTTTGGAGAAACTGTTAACACACCTCTTCCTCTGAAACGCAGAACCGTGTGCCCCTTCAGTGAGGACCTAAGGGGTGACAAAAAGTGGCGAGTTTGTCAGAATGTGTGCTGTCTACTTTTTAGGTCCCTGAAATTGCAAGATCATCATGTAGTCAGCATGCAGAAGGGGCGTGTAGAGATAGGTAGAAGACATGAGTTCTCACGTTAGGTCTTCCACTTACTGGGTCTTCACTATTGGGCAAGCCATTTCAATTTGCTTGGTTCCCATTTCCTCGTGTGTAAAGTGATCATTTTCCTATAAGTTATAACCATTTAAAATTGCTGATGTTTGACTGACCTAGGAAAGCAGCAGTTTCTTACAGTTCAAACTGATACTTTTGAGATTTGTCCTAAGGATCAAATGAAAAACACCTTGTGCATAAGCACACAAATGCAAAGTGTACTTGTCCTGCTATAGTCAACATTTTGTGCAGACTCAGTGAGGCAGTGTCTGAAAAGCAAATAGTAGTGTTCAGTAAGAATCAATTCCCTTCACTGTGATTCCAAGCACTTTCATTTCAGCCACTGGCTTAAACTTAACACATTTTATAATGTTTTGCAACTTAGAGACTTTCACATAAATTATTTGTTTTTTATAGCCATCCAGTGATAAGGAGATGGTTTTCCAAAGAAGTTGTGAACTTGAGCTGGGTAATCCAGGGTAGGTAGTGGGATACTGCACATTGCAGGTCATAGCCGAATACTGATGTCTCAGAATTAGCAAAACGTTCATCCCGGAAAGCAAAGCCATCATGTAGGGATGCCACTCTCCAATCTGCACTCAGAAGCAGTTAGGTCAGTGATCTTCAAATATTTTGATTATACAACCCCATAAGTAAAAATGCTACCAGTGTGTAACATCAGTACATGTGTGCTTGTCTATGAATTGTCTATGCATGATAGAAGTAACATCTTGTGAATATTATAAAATATACATAAACATTAAGTAATTTAAAGAAAAGATTTAGAGATGAATATATTACAAGTTCTACTATTTTCTTCTTACATCCCAAAAGATTGTACAATTAAAGCTTACGTGACCATGCTGGTTGATTTCTATGAATTCTGTGACTCCTAGGTTCTGCTGATGCCTCCATGACAGAGAAAGCTTTGGGATTTGTAATCAGGTCAGAATGACTTCTGAGTATAGTGAAGCTAGGGCCTGAACATGTGGCTCATAAGGGATGAAGCAGGTATGGAGGTTTTGACAGCCTTAATAAAAATCAGAAGTCTGATTTCTCAACACTCTAATTTTCTGCAGGGTGCAAGCTCCTTCAGCTTCAATTTCCTAAACATGGGTTTAATTTGGGAAAGGAAAATAATGAAATATTCTATGGAAAGTACTTTCCAATCTATATTCTAAAGGATAAAGTGCTATCAGTATGCTTATTTTTGTTTTCTAAAATGCCAGCATCTTGGATAATGTCGGCAACACAGTATAGGTTTGTTGAATGAATGAGAAAAGAAATTAATTAATGAAATAACACATTATCTTGTTATATGACTAAGGATGTTTCCAGAAACAGAAGATGCATGAAAATATATTATCATAACAAGATTTTGGGGGTTTTGTTTGTTTCTTTGATTGATTTCAAATGATGAGACTCCAGGGATGAATGACTCCAGAATTATTGAGTTTAATAGCTCACAGCCATTGGAAAGAACTCACTGAGCTGTTCTGAACAGTTGACTATCTTTGACTTGATCTACTCAATTTCCAAGATGCTGCCACAGTTCTGAGCAGCTAGGGAGATGGCAGTGTCCATAGGCTCAGTGACGGGTGTCATGCCATAGGCCCATTCTTTCAGGATGAGAGTAATGATCCTGGTAGAATTTCTTTCTTTCAAGTCTTCATTAATTTTCGACCACACTGACTTCTGATGTTTATGTTCTGCTTTTTTGACCAAAAGGCATATAGGATCCCAACTCCCAACCAGGGATTGAACCTGCATCACTCTCTCCCCCTGGGCCGCCCCCCCCCGCCCCATCCCCCCA